>JBAJNP010012469.1:0-13366 GCA_036877545.1 Yasuhikotakia modesta | reverse complement strand
CTAGATTCCTGCCGCAGATGGGGCCGGCTCCAGTATTGAATACTAACCAGCGCTTCCTCTGCACTTCCTGTTTCCTGTTCACTTCCTGTTTATGGACTATATAAACCATGTGTCTGCAACAACACATTGCAAAGTATTGTCAGTATCATTGATCTGCATACCAAGCCTTTTTCTTGTATTTCAGAAATCAGAAACAAATTTATTGCCAAGTACAGTAAAGGGCAGTACTAGGAATTTGTTTTGATGTAAGGTGCAACACAAAACACAAGCAATAAGATACAGGATACAGATAAGAGACACACGATACAAACTATACAAAGTGCAAACACAACAGGGGAAAGAAACAGTACATTTTAAAGTGCAGTATGCAAAATGAACTTCAGTGGGGGTTCACCTAGGGGGAGTTAGGCCACTGTTCAGCAGACTGACTCCAGCAGGGAAGAAGTTCTTGTGGTGAGAGGTGCTGGTCCTAATGGACCGTAGCCTCTTGCCAGAGGGAAGGGGCTGAAATAGTGCATGACCAGGGTGAGAGGGGTCTGCAACAATCCTGGCTGCACGCCTCAAGGTCCTGGAGTCGAACAGGGACTAAAGTGATGGGAGGCTGAGAACGGCTCAAGCCATTCACGTTTATGGTCTTGCCAGCTCTTGTTTTTGCCTCTTGAACTTTGCCCTGTTGGATTTGTTTGCCTTCTGTGTTTGACCCTGCCTGCTTTGTTTGCTAGCCGCCAGCCCTAACCTGTGCCTGTTTAAAATTTATGTTTTTGTACTATGTTTTGTATTTGTGTAAAAATGCACATGGATTCTAACCCATCTGCCTCAGCCTCGTTACATTTGTAAGTTTGATGTGAAATAAGCAGAGAAAAGTAATAATCTGTGGTTAAATGTCCTGGGAATCTGATTACAAATAAACAGTAGCCACGCATTAAAGTCATTTCTGTCAGTGGGGAGGTAATGAAAAGTTTGCACACCACTTGTACAGTTGAGGAGAGCAGCACACCTAGAAACATGACTTCCCATTTTGCCTTGAACTTCACATTGTCACTGCTGAAATAACTGTAGCAGGTGCAGGAGGACAGATGTATGCAAATAATTTTGGAGAAGAGGGGAGAAGTAGATAGAAAGATAGAAAGTGTAAAAAGTGTTCAGCTTGTCTGTCAGAGACACATCCGCATTGATCATACTGGATGTTGGCGCTCTATAGTCCGTTATTGTCCATAATCCTTGCCACAGGTTTCTAGAGTCACTCTGTTGAAGCTGTGACTCGAGTTTCTGTCCGTAGCGCAGCTTTGCCTCTTTCACCACTTTCCGCACGTTGCTTTAAATGAGGTCACGTCGCCCGAAGCAAGACCCGCGTTGTAGGCAGCAGTGCAAGATTTCAGAGCGTTGCGGATGGTCTTATCCACCCACGGCTTCTGATTGGGAAATGTTCTGATTGTGGTTTTCTGCACAGTATCATCCGATAGTTTCCTGATGAATCCTACAACCGCTTTTGTTAACACATTGATGTCATCGGAGCTGCGACGGAACATGTCCCAGTTAGCGTCATCCAGAGCATCCTGCAGAGCAGCCACTGATTGGTCTGTCCAGCGTAAGACCTCCCTCAAAACTGGAGCTTCTTGTTTAAGCTTTTGTTTATATTTTGGCATAATATTGGCGCTGTTAAAGTTCCGGTGTTGTGTCTCATACTGTGTGAGAGTTTCATGCAGCTCGCATAAAGCAGTGTCCGTGTCCGCATGAGGCGGAATGTAAACAGCGGTAACTATGACCGATGTAAACTCTCGAGGAAGATAGAAAGGACAACATTTGATGGCTAATAGTTCCAGATTGGGTGTGCAGAAGCAGAGGAAATTGCAGTCCCGAATGTCTCTCTGGAACTTAACCCTGGCCCTGAGGTCATCCAGCTTGTTATCCAGTGACTGGACGTTAGCAAGTAGGATGCTAGTCAGAGGAGTGCGGTGTGCACAGGCTCTCAGCCTTTTCCTGATGCCGGCTCCTTTCCTACGGGGCCTCCGTCTTGGGTCACGTCCTTTGTTCTCCCTCAGGATCTCACTTGGCCAGCTTGGATCCAGGGTCAAAAGCGTTGAATTGTGAGTACACTGTATACAAATAGAAATAAGAGTTTCTCTATCGTGCACAATGCTACCCATTCTAAAAAATCTGCTGGTCTAAAATTAGTCAAATAAAAAAATAGTAAAATAGCTTAATATACAAAAACAAGTAAAAGGGGGTCAGAGCAGTTGTGACGGTAGCCTGCCTGCCCGGGGCCATCTTGGTATACAATTTAGGGGCCACACCCATAGGTTCCACAGCTCTGGGCAAGAGTGGATGATAGCACCCCTGCCTATAGATAGAAGATCCCCCCTCAAAGGGATCCTCCAAGGAGAGCTATCCAGGAGAAGAGTTATTCGGCTTGGCCAGCACGGGGCTACTAAGAGCACAGACACAGCATCCTGGTGAATTCTTTCTAGAACACCTGGGAGCAGGGCAATAGTCCTGGCAAAAATAACAGAGCTTTGTTCCAGGTAATAAATGTCTTACAGAAACATCCTGATAGGAGCACAGCAGGGGGAATCCTTTGATCACACTGAAAGTTCATCAGAAGTGTTTACAGAGTTTAAAGTGTTGTTAATCACAGTCATTGGGAAGTTTTAGAAGGAAAATGACATACTGGGGCTTTAAAGAACTTTATTTCTGCTGCTCTCAGGTCTCGTCGAGTTGCTGCGAGGGAGCAGACTCAAACATCAGCCACCAGCTCATTGTACAGGCAGCAACAGAATGATAATGTTGTGTCTTGAGCCCTAAGACAGAGAAAGAAGCCAGAGAGTTTGTTATCTCTCTGAGAGAGAAGCTGGGTTCTACAGCCTGTATTCCATGGTCAATAAAAAAAGAATGGGGTATTGTTGTTGTTGAGCAAAATAAACTCATATGCTGCTCTTTATATGTTTTAATTAATCAGACAGCTATCCATATTATTCAAACAGCTCCATTTACGCTTGGCCAAATAAATGTATCTCAGCAATACATATGGGCCGCTGTTTCTGGGAATTAGGCTAAGACAGGTACTTGTGTCCTCTCATCCTGTGTTCTATCCAGTCAGACATAACATGATAATCTCTAGGTGGTGTGGATACAGTGAGTATTTTGTTTCCCCAAAGTGTCGTTTAATGGCACAGTGTGAGTTCCCTCTAAAGGGAATGTCTCATGCTACAACTGTCACCCTTGTTTCATAAGATGTCTCTTTGCCACACTTTACTAAAAAAAGTTAAGATAGAAAAAGCTTATTTCCGTAGGCTTTGATGTCATTTTGTAGATTTTGTGGTCTATCGTCACATGCAATATTATCACACAGCACAAATCAAGACTGAATTAGTTGTACATGTGCTTCAGACAATGTTATGCTGGAGACATTCCCTAAAGTGTTGTTTGATGTCGCAGCTTTGTGCACATTTCTTATCCCAGACTGTTTGCTCCGTTCCCAACAGCATCATGTTAGCCTAGTAGAGTAATTAAGTTGCTCATAATACAAATCGTGCCACATTTGTAAAATATTCTGTAATATATATTCATATTTTTCATATTAAATTAAACTGGTTTATATTTTGTTTATTCTTTGTTTAGATTAAATTGCTTAGTAATAGAAAATGTTACAGCAACCTTAAAAAAAAGGTTTAAATAAAAACCTAGTTTAAGTTGATGCATAAGTAGGGCTTGGAGAGTAACAAGAAAGAGGCACATGAGTTCATGTGCACAAAACAAAGAAAGAGGGTGAGTAAGAGACATTGTATTTTTGACTGCCGAGGAATGCTCACCACCCCTGGAATGCAGCAGGATCCTTTATAGGGATTTACTTTAATCCTGAGACATAAATCACATCTGAGAGCATCAAAGAGGATCTTTTAGCCAAAAGATTCTTTTATGCTTTATAATATGAAAATGTTAAGACCAGCAGGAGAGATTTTAGCCACATTACTAAAATTTGCATAAAATTGTCCAGAAAAAATGTGGTCATCTTTTAACATTACATCACTTCTTGTTGTTGTTGAGCAAAAAAACTCATATGCTGCTCTTTATATGTTTTAATTAATCAGACAGCTATCCATATTATTCAAACAGCTCCATTTACGCTTGGCCAAATAAATGCATCTCAGCAAAATTCATTTTAATCTGATGTTCTATTCCCATTCAATGTGAAAATAACCATACACACTGTTTTGAGGCTGTCCAAATAATTATCCCATATTGGTGATACTTTAAATTAGGGGCCCTCTAGCAGGTGTAAAACTAACAGTGTGTTGTACAGATTTTTATTATCAATCAAAATGCAGGTGAAACACAATGTATGGACTTTTTTCACAGACCCTTATGCCTCTCATTTTAATTTGCGAAACCCATTATTACATTTTTGCATTTAGCAGACACAATGTCTTACAGTGCATTCAGGGTACACATTTTGTCAGTGTTACCTGGAATTGACCCATGGTCGATGACTTTGTTGATAGGAAATTTTGTAACAACAGGCAGCAGTTATGTGCAACATTTTTGCTATTGGCTTTATTGGCATTACACCTGTCCTGTTCTATTTTTTCACTCCTCTAACTAAATTTTTCTGATTATTATGAAATTTATATAGCCTGTTAAATTTTTGTTATATAGCAAGAACAGACACTTTGAACCAAAAAATATAACAAGCTGTTTGATTGACCTAAAACTTTAATTCGAATGGTTCTTGTATACTTTGTCAACAGACTCTACGGCAAGTACAGTGTTATAGAGGCGGCTCCAATTCCACCCCCTCCAAATCACCAGAGGGATCCCTCGCCCAAATACTGATTTCACTTCCGGACTACATTTCCCAGAACCTCATGTCTGAGACTGGTTACTTTTTACCAGTTTCTAATCAATTAGTGTATTTAAACCACACCTGGGGCCCGTTTCAGAAAGGTGGTTCAACCAACTCTGAGTTTTAACTTTCTGAGCTTTCGGTTTTAGAACAGCTGAAATTAGTTGGTTCAGTAGATATCGGCGTAAACGTAACTCTACGAATTAATGCAGCCTCCAGACCACAACTGCCCCAGTTTATGTTGTAATTGTAGAGTTGGTGGAAAAAAGGGGAGGAGTTAAGGTTAAGCTTTATTGTCATTCCTCTACATGAGTGGGCATACAGTGGAATGAAATTTCATGTCTCACAGGACCACGGTGTTATAGAAGAAAAATAACAAACAACATACAGCACTAGACATAGAATATACAACACTAAACATAGAACAATCTTAAACTATACACACTTTCACACTTTTAAGCCTATAGCACACTTTAAGCCTATAACATTGACTAAATACAAACACGCAATCTAGGACATACAATACAAGTACTATTACAATCACAGGGCAGACAAACTCTAGGGCAGACAATTCAAGTACAGATGGATTTGTGCCAGCGTAAAAATCCAAAAACCAGAGAACAGGCAGAGTCAGAAGGGTAGGCAGAGAACAATCAGAAAATGGGAAGCAGTCCAAGGTAATAACAGGCAAACCAAAAACACAGTGAAAACGCTCAGAATAGTTGCCAGGGCAAAACTAGACTTTGCACTGAGTCTTTGTTTGTATAGAGTTTTTATGGCATGGCACTAATTACAAAATGTCCGTCAGCTGGTATGGGCGCGACAAGGTACAGGGCTGATGGGAAATTATATCTGTTAATATTCAGGTGAGGGATCCTGCTAGCTGCCAGTAGAGGGAGCCACATGGACTGAATTCGTGACAGTTACCACCTTATAATATTGCCATTCTGGTGGCAAGATTTTTTGTCTGTTTATGTGTCTGTTTAATAGGCCTTATATGCCTATTGTGTTATTGAATTATCAATTTTATTGTACTTGCAATGTTACATTGTGTTATTACCACAACCCTGAACCCTACCCTAGTTATTTTCAATAGTTAATAAATGATTTCCAATAGAATAATGTTGATCTTTAATATAAATGCAAATATGCAATATAAATATTTAAAGGCTTTTTCTCAAAATGAGCTTTCTCTCATACTGTAAATACAAAATCTCAACTTCAGTTGCACCTATTAAGATAAAACTTATACTAAAAACCAGTCTTATACCAATCACCATAGTGTAAAAGTTACCCAGCTACATTATAAAAACTTTTACAGAGGGATTTGTAAATATATTATTTCTAGCCTGATTTATAGAACATTTTGTACCAAAAAACATGGTATAAACTGATTTTGGCTATTGACAGTATATTCTGCTTTACAACATAACAAAAATAGACATCCATAAATCCCTCTGTAATTCATTTTCCATCTAATGTCAATAAAATCAGCCTGGCATTATCACATTATGTCATTTTTTTTAATTGTGCGAATCTATGCTTATGTAATGAGATAATGACTCATTTTCATATTCAAAAAAGGGTTTAAAATACAAAAAAACTGCATTATATTTTTTTCTCATCTTAATACAAGTAATCAGCTGATGTTTCATGACGATATCTATTATTTAATTTTTACCCTATTCACATGTAGTGTCTTGTCTTAACAAACATAATTGCATATCATTACAAAACTGGGTATGGTTCATTATCACTAAGGTATCACTATTTATCTGAGTCATGCTCGTTTGAGTCCTACAATACAAATTTGTCCTAGTGAATAATACTTCCTGCCCACCATTATGAATTATTTTAAAAACCTATTTTTCCTACCACTTCCCATTGTATTTGACTAATTTGCATGAAATGTATATGTAGCATCTAGAAAAATGTCTTGTGTTTGTAATCCTGGTTCCCTGAAGGGAACGAGACGCTGTGTTGAAATGCTATGGGAATGCTTTCAGCTTTTAATGAACTCTGATAAAGGTTTGTCAAATCACTTGATTACGGGGTGTGTTGATAAAAAGCACTTGGTTTGAGCTGCTCGGGTTAGCTTCAAACCTGAATGAAGCAAGCACAGACAGGTGGGGCTTGAGGTATGACCTCGAGACGCAGCAACTCGTTCCCTCCAGGCAACCAGGGTTACGTGAGAACTTGAGATGTTCCCTTTCAGGAACTCGAGCTGTGGCCAAGCACTATTGGAACGAGATGCCAACTCCGGCCATAGTGAAGGAACCCCTGCCCTGTGTTGCAATTTTAAACCTTAGGCACAAGAACAGATGAACTAGGAGTGGCCTGAACATTGAGGCCATAGAACCTGACAAAGGTCAGGGAAGTTGACCATCCTGCAGCATCGCAGATGTCCTGAATTGGGACACCTGCTTCAAAGGCCTTACAAGCAATCCACCATATACCATTGGGGGAATGTGCTCTGATCCCCAGAGGAGGGGGGAGTCCAGAGGTTTCATAAGAGATGCGAAGCCGCTAGAAAAATCCACCTTCCTAGGAAGGCCACAATTGTAGATCAGAGATGTATTGAATAGGCTCAAAAGATGGAGCACATAAAGCCTCTGACACTATGGCTAAGTCCCACGGGGGGACACGAGATTGCACTCTGGGCCTCAGCACACCATGGAGAAAATATGTAACAAGGGGATTTTTACCCAAAGAACAGCCATCTATAGGGATGTGGTAAATAGAAAGAGCTGCCACATAAACGTTTAAGGTGGAGTAGGCCAACCCAGCAGAGAAGCGTGCCTGCAGGAACTCCAGCACTGTACCAGTTTACAGGGTCCACTTCAGGAAATACATTTTCCTCATAGAAGGAGCTCTGGATTGTAACCTCGATTGAGAGTTGCGCCCCCCCCCCCAGGGGCCATACCCACAGGTTCCACAGCTCTGGGCGAGGGTGGACAATAGTGCCCCCTGCTTGAGATAGAAGATCACTGCACATTATGCAGTTTTTTGAGAGGCAAAGAGATCCATTTGGGCTTGCCCATAAATCCTCCAAATCCTCCAAATGTCGGTGTGCACCAACACATGCTTGTCTCTTAAGTCAGCTAGAAAGAACTACATAGCCTACACATACCGCAAGCATTTCTAGGCAATTGATGTGTCAAGTAAGGTGGTGCTCTCTCCACAGACCGCGGGCTGGGCGGCCACTCATGACCGCTCCCCAACTGGTGAGGGATGCATCAGTCGCTAGCATAATGCAGCAACCAGGATCTCCCAACACTGGGCCCTGAGAGACGAACCAGGGTTTCTTCCAAATATCTAATGCACGGATGCAGCGTCTCGTGACCTAGATTACGCAGAAGGGATTTCCCCTCAGGGAAACCCCCTGGTCCTGAGCCACCACTGAAGGGGCCTCATGTACAGCAGGCCAAAAGGTATCACGTTGGCTGCTGCTGCCATAAGTCGTAGAGGCTTGAAACTGCTTTATAGTGAGTGACTGGCCTTGCCTGATACTCAAGACTGCAGACAGGATCGAAACTACTTGAGCAGGAGACAAATGTGCCCACATCGTGGTCGAATCCCAAATCCTGTGACCTGATTTGGGATATGACCTGCTTCACGTGAGCATCTTGAACTTCAGTTGTTTGACTGAGCGGTTCAAGAGCCTCAAGTCTAGAATAGGATGCAGACCCCCACCCTTCTTGGGAACTATGAAATAGTGACTGTATAGTCCTGTTTCCATGAACTGAGGAGGGACCACCTCGATGGCCTCCTTTCTTAAGAGAGTATCTATTTTATATTCTAATATCTGAGCCTGCAAATGATCCACCAGTGTGAATAGGACCCTACCGAAAGTAGGTGGGTGACACCTGAACTGGATTCTGTATCTGTATTCTATGGTGTGCAGAACCCATTGAGATTCCCCTGGCAGTAGCTTCCATGCTGCCAGAAAGTTTTTCAGTGGCACCAGTCTTAAAACTCTGGCCCTGGGATGCTTGCTAAGAGATGATCGGCATTCTGAAGTGGAAAACCGGCAGGAGATAGCCGACCTAAGTTCTTTAGGGACCTCCATGGCTGTGAATCTCCTTGCCGTGCTACCTTTCAGGGCGGGGACCTAAAGAGACGCTGAAATGAGGTTACCATGCTCTGCTTTTGTGTGTCTCCATACAACGAGTTGGCACATGGTCGGGACTTTTCCCATCTAGCAGTCTCAAGGGGGTGAGAATGACAAGGATGGAATCGCTGGAACGTCTCCGCCTGTTTATGTGCCTCCTCATATCTAAATTGACAGAGTTGCTGAAAAGTCCAGAAGGCACAAGCGGGGCATCCAAAAGAAAGATCTTATCTCTTTCCTTCAAGTTTGACAAAGTGAGCAAAAGATGCCTCTCTGTGGCCACCAGATCTGCCATAGACCGACCGATGGCACAAGCAGTCTCCTTGGTAGCACACAAAGAGAGATCAGTGGTCCTCCTCAGCTCAGCCACAACCTCAATAGTTCCTCAATAGGTGTGACGGCTTCAGTCTCATCCACCCCTTTTAGCAGTTCAGCTTGGTAGGCCTGGAGCACACCAGTAGTATGGAGGGAAGCACTGGCCTGACCTGCTGCCATGTACACTCTGCCCACCGATGCTGATGTAGTTTGTAGCTGTTTGGAGGGCAGAGCCAGAGCCTCCAAGGATGGCTCCGCATTGGGTGACAGATAGCTCGCAAGCATTTGTTCAACCTTGGGGACTGCCTTGTAACCATGCATGCCAAGCCCGACCACATTGCCATATAAAGACGAGGTGGGGCTAAAGAGGCGAGCCAAACAGGGCCTTTTCCATGACCTTGAAACCTCAGCATGGAGGTGAAAAAAAATGTCAGGCTCTGGTGTGGAGGTACTGATCGACTGCTCAGGAGTCTTTCATCTAAGAGATTTCTCTTCTGAACAGTTTGCTTCTCAGCCGGCCAGTTGATGTTTAATTTGGCTACAGCATGAGAAAGAACCTCCACTAATTTGTCGTAATGCGGGGACATGCAATTCCATGAGGTCTAACTGCGAACCCCACAAGTATAAGAGCCACTCCGCCTCAGCTGAAGCGGGACCCACCAACTTAGGAGCGAGGGCTCCTAAGAGAGAGCCCATCTAGCCAATTTAAAGAGCCCATCCAGAGCCTGCTCCTAAACAAACAACACACAGAGAGTGTGTTGTTAAAGGTGTGTATCCCCACCTGTAATAAGTAACCCATAGTGTGCTGTTGACCTGGCTATAGATGCCTATAACATATCAACCCATTAAACCCACAAACAGCCAGAACAGGGCACTGCTTCCCATGATGTATTGATCACTAGTTTCTTTCATTTAGGAGAATGTGACAGTTTTCCAGTTGTATTTGAGTATGAGCAAGAAATGGAAGAATTATGTTTAATAATGTTACTGTTATGAAAATGAGTCCATATAACTGCAATTGATAAAGCCTTAGAGAAAACAAGATAATCCTGGTGACTGTGGATTATGCTTCACATTATCCTAGGACATTGCCCCTTCACCAAGCCACTTCATCTGAAACTTACAAAGCTTTTTATGGTGTTTGGTAAGTTAGGAATTTCATAAGAGGTTCTGATGAACCTTGTGATTATCCCCGTGCTAACTCCTGGGGACCTAATGATAGTGGCAAAAGCTACCAATATCGAGTTCTTCCATTTGGCCTTGATCTCTCTACCATCTCTCCAAATGTGTGGATGCAGCTTTGACGCCTTTGACCCCAGGGCATCCACATACTGAATTATATCGACAATTGGTTGATTCTATCTCCCTCCCAACATCTGGCAGTTCGACATTGAGATGTTGTTCTTGCCCACATAAAAGAGCTGGGGTTCAGATTAAATCCCGAGAAAAGTGTGCTTTCTCCAGCTCCGAGAACCACCCATCTTGGTGTCATATAAGATTCCACCACGATGCAGGCACATCTTTCTCCACTCATGTAGATTCAATCATCTCTGCAGCATCGAGAGTCAAGCAAAGCTTGTCAGTCACTGTCAAGTGGTGACAGCTGCCTCCATCATCATACCTTTTGGCCTACTGTATATGAAAACCCTTCAGTGGTGGCTCAAATCCAGGGAATTCTCCCCAAGGGAAAATCGGCTTCGCATTATGAAGGTCACGAGACTGTGTATCCATGCTTTAGACATGTGAAGGAAACCCTGGTTCCTTTTTCAGGATCCTGTGTTAGGAGATCTTGGTCGCCGTGTTATGCTAGCGACAGATGCATCCCTTACTTGTTGGAGTATGGTTATGAACGGCCGCCCAGCCAAAGGTCTTTGGGAGCCTCGCCATCTAGCTCTTCTGGGACTAGATGCCATTTCTGCTTACCACATCCCTATTGAGCGATCTTCAGTGGGTAGACACCCTTTGGTCGTACATTTCCTCCGTGGTGTGCTGAGGCCTTGAGTACGATCCCAAATCCTTCCTTGGGACCTGGCCATAGTGCTTTAAGCTTTATGTGCTCTTTCTTTTGAGCCTGTCTTTCAGATATCTGATCTACATTTATCGGCCTTCTTTCTACCTATGACCTCTGAGAGTCAGTGATCTTCAGGGCCTTTCTGTGGCCCCTACATATCTAGACTTTGCGCCCTGTTTGGCCAAAGTACTTCTATGGTGGGTTATGTGGCTAATGTCCCTTCATCCACACTACGGCCAATTGTGCTCCAGGCTTTCTGTCCTCCTCCCTTTTAGGATTAATACCAGGAAAGGCTTAATTGTATGTGTCCAGTGCGAGCACTGCACACTTGCATCCACAGAGTTGCCCTGTGGAGAAAATCCGACCAGCTTTTGGTCTGCTTTGGCCCACACAAGAGGGGCCAGCCTGCTTCTAAGCAGACGCTTAGTCGCTGGATTGTCGAGGTAATCCGTATCACTTATGAGTCCTCTGGAGTTCCCCCTCCTTTGGGAACCAGGGCTCACTCTACTCAAAGTATGGCGGCCTTTTAGGTCCTTTCTGCAGGTGTCCCAATTCAGGACATCTGCGATGCTGTCGGATGGTCCACTCCCTTGACCTTTGTCAGATTTTACGGCTTTGATCTTCAGGCTTCTCGTATTACCTCTGTCCTGACTCTCTAAGTTGAACGTCTCAGGCTACGCATTTGTCATCAAGTCTTGCTAGGTTTACTTTTTTAATGTGCAAAGTACTTGTGCCAACTAATATGCCAAATTGTGTTTAATAATATTAAACACAATATTTTAACAGTATAATATTATAATATTTTAACAGTAATGGTGTCAATGTTAAAAAAAACTGCTTTGCAGGTAAAGACAAAGCATATAAACGTTTACAGAATAAGTAGGCTAATATTGGCACTTAGTGAAAGTAATGTAGTTGAAATGGTACCTTTATTCGATTCGATTTGGTGAAAAATTAAAATAATTGCTGCAACAGTGTTTCCCCGTATTGATATAAAATGAACTTACCACCATTGAGATTCAAACCTGGGACACCCACCTGGCAGTTAAAGGGCATGACCACTCTGCCAATACCACTTTGCACTTTCTGTCAAACAATTCTCATATTTCAAGACATTTAATCATTGGGAAATTGACAAAAATATCCAAGAATCTGATATAAATAAATTTTTTGCTTTTTTGCTGTCACAAAGTGTTTTTTCTGAGAGACGGGAGGCAAACCCAGATGCAGGTTTTCTTAATTTTATTGTAGCGTGGCATTTCCAAAAAGCAGACAGGTAATAATATGGGCAATCCAAAACAAAGCAGGGGTCAGGGCAGGCAGCAGACATCAAAAACCAGTACACAGTCCAAAAACCACAAAGAGCCAAAACCACGGAGAACAAAGGCAAAACACAGAAAAGGCAATACAACACATCACAACTTCCTGTTTGCTGGCATGCTGTTATATAGCCAGCAAACAGGAAGTTACCACCGAGGGAGCAGACAGACAGTCACAGGACTCTGGCTCCCTCTGCTGGCCTGGCATTACATAGCCCCCTCCCCAAGGAGCGGCTTCCAGACGCTTACACCAAACACAGTCCAGGGAGCAGTGAGGGGGGGTTGAACATGGGGGGGAGAGGACATCTGATTGGAGAGGCCACCAGGGCAGAGACCTGGAGAGCCTAGAGAGGCTAGACAGCCTACAGAGGCTGGAGAGCCTTGAGAGCCTAGAGAGCCTGGAAAGGCGAGAGAGCCTTGAGAGCCTAGAGAGCCTGGAAAGGCGAGAGAGCCTTGAGAGGCCAGAGAGCCTTGAGAGCCTAGAAAGACTTGAGAGCCTAGAAAGGCCAGAGAGCCTTGAGCGGCCAGAGAGCCTTAAGAGCCATGAGAGTCTACAGAGTCTTGAGGGCTTAGAGAGACTTGAGAGTCTTGAGGGCTTAGAGAGACTTGAGAGGCTTGAGGGCCTAGAGATACTTGAGAGGCTTGAGAGCCTAGAGAGACTTGAGAGACCTGTGTAGCGTGTGGTCCTGAGGCCACATGAGGGTCAGGGGCCATCTGGATGATAACAGCTTCAGATATGACTTGGGAGTAGGGAAAGCTCACTTTTACCC
>JBAJNP010012468.1:0-13367 GCA_036877545.1 Yasuhikotakia modesta | reverse complement strand
ACCAGCAGTTAAACCAGCAGTTACACCAGCAGTTAAACCAGCAGTTACACCAGCAGTTACACCAGCAGTTAAACCAGCAGTTAAACCAGCAGTTACACCATCAGGGGCGCTATTGCTTTAATATGACCGATGCAGATGCTGCAGGTGAGAGAGACGCTTCTACAACACCCTTTATGTCCGTATGTCCTTTATACCTATATTTGTTGTTTCATTTTTCAAATGCAAGCAGCAGTAAATAAATCGGTCTTCTAATACAGTTAGTAGAACAACTGCACTATTTATTTTTTCAGTCACGTATATATTCAAACCTGAGAAAAACATGCATTTCAAATCTGTTGTGCTGCCACTCTGTTAGTCCTGATTCTGTGGAGAGATTGAGAGTTCAGCCCTCAGACAGAGAGATTTCACACCAGACAAAAAGACAGACAAACTGTTAAACTCAACAGAACATGAGGAGAGCTGTTTACTGCCTAGATAGAGCACTACACTCACTCGTGCTGTCTTAAAAGACAGCATACCTGGCTGTAATACAGAGTTTGTGAACGAATCGGTAACAGAATGTAAACATTAATCAATTAAACAATGAAAAGCAATGAGACAAAGAAACAAGATCATAAGAACAATCATGCAAACACTGAGAATGTAAAAAAGACTTGAGACACATGAACACACATGGAAAGCTTCTAAAACACTGTTATTCTGAATAAATATGATTCCACTACAGAAAATTAACTATACAAAATTATGCCACAATATCTACAGTTAGTATTACATTATGATTGTTAAATACTTAAGGCATTTAAATGGACATACCCCTGTGTAAACGATCAATGTGAGCCACCGTCCACCAATCAGAACACAGGCTGAAACCACAGCTCATTGGTTAAAATAACATTTTTACTGGACAGAACAGATTTAAAGGAACAGTATGCATTCTAAAAAAAAAAGAGTTCATTTTCTGCATGTTAGAAAAAAGATAAAAGAACATTTATCAAGGACAAAATGAAGACAATCTAAGCCCAGAGTATGAGAAAACAGTGAGAGGTTTCTCAGTTACTGGGTTAAACTAACTGGTTATCATACAACTGATATGACAGCGTTAGTTTAGTCACTGTGTTCATGTACCTGTGTAGAGCAGTGAAGCTCTTGGTGATCAGTTCTGCGCTGTTTGGTTCTGTTCTGTCCCAACCCACTTGTGCGCTGTTGCTGGATGGTTCTCTATCACACCACATTCTACATTGTAGTTCTAGCAGTACAGCATAGCAACCAGCATAGCAACCACGAGGGGAGACTGGTCACACACAATCACATGCATAAGCTCCGCCCCCTTCCAGGTGCTGCATGTTTTTAATACCAATAATAAACAGAGTAACCATGACAGCGCAGCACCAGAGTGAGGCCGGGTGCTTAAGCTATGCTCACATGTGCTTTTTCAGTAGGCATTTAGGGTCAAAGGGCATGGCAGGGTCTCACACACTAAAATACAAGCTACATGAGTCTAATAATGTTACATATCATCACAGCTAAAGGAGCTAAAACACATTCATGCAATATCACCTCTACACACACACACACACACTGCTGAAATAGCTACAGTGTGTAAGACCTAAGCAGGATTGCAGATGAGAAAAACAAACACACACACTCCAGCAGCGGGATATAAAAGCGTTACATCCACCAAAAGATCTTCATTTGTGTGTGTGTGTGTATTATATGCAAGCTGAAGGTCTTTAGTTAAGTTCATGGCTTAAGGAATTGCACAAATACACACACATATGCTACAAACACACACCACAACCTACACACAGACTCACTCCTTACAACAGACCCTTTGTGTGTGTGTCAGGTGTCATTGGCTCAGTTAAGCGTGTGTGTGTGTGTGTGTGTGTGTGTGTGTGTATGTATGTGTGATAAAAGCAGAAGACAGCCGTGTTCCAGCTGTCAGGGGGGCAGTTATCTGTTCATGTCAGCAGCTCTCGGGGGCAGTTATCTGTTCTCGGGGGGCAGCTGTGTCTGGATGTCCACTCTGCAGATGGGACATTTCCTGCTGGTGCCCAACCACTGATCCACACACACCTGATGAAATAAATGCATACAGGGTAACCGCCTGGAGAGAGAGACACACACACACAGCGAGAGAGAGAGATGAGACCATGTCTGTGTTGTTTATTTATTACCTCAGTGGAGACGAGCCTTTAATGAGAAAGTTTTACTGTAATTACCGGACGTCCTCTTCGTCCTCCAGCATGGACAGACAGATGGTGCATTTCTCATCCACGTCAGTCTCTTCATCATCCTCACACAGCCTCACAGCCACTGCTTTCCGCTACACACATTGATGTGCAAAATTGTTATCAGAAAGTTGTGTGTGTATGTGTGCGTGTGTGTGTGTGTGTGTGTACCTTCTTGTATTTGTGGAGGAAGGTAAATCTCTCTATGATGGTCTGCGCTGCTCCTCGGCTCACACTTCCCAATCGATCCTCTAACTGCAGCAGTTCCTGCAGACAGTCACACACAATAGAAGACGTGTCCAGCGAAGTAACGCCTGAAAGTGTGTAACGGACTTAAACTGTGTGTTTTTAATCTAATCTGCAGGATGACGTATTATTGTAGATTTGGTGTTAATTATAAATGTCCTTAATAATTAACAATAAATATGAAAGATACTGGAGGGATCTGTATAAACACTGATGAGGTGTGTGTGTGTGATACCTCATAGCTCTCCCGCACAGCAGAGGAGTGTCTGCTGGGACTGATGCTCTGGAGGGCCAACAGGTGGAGCTGTGGATACGGGAAGTTCCTGATCTCATGAAAAACCTACAGAAAACACAACATACACACTTGTATGTGCTGTCCCCCAGCCTTTCAGAACACACACTCACACACACACACTCACACACCATGTGGGTGGAGGGGCTGCTCCTGGGCAGGTGGTGCATTCTGGAAGAGGCCAAATAGTGCTGGTAGGGTTGAGGAATCTGCTGCAGTGGATGAGAAACTCCTGCATCCACACTCAGATCCCTACACACACACACACACACAGTTATCAAATACAACTTTACTGTAAGGCTGTAAGGTGTTAAACGATCAATTTGATGTGAATTTATTAGCTGTAAGTGAAGCCTGTTATTTACTGCTCACCAGTCTGTGCCTTCTGCCAGATATCTGGGCTGCTGTGGGATTGGCTGTTGGATGTGGAGAGGCGGAGCATATTCATATCCTGGGTGTAACTGATGCGTGTTCAGTGGCACTCGCTCCTGTGTGCGTCTGAAGATGTGATGATAACAGAAAATCAGAAATAGGGAAGGATAGAAATATGTGCTGGAATATGTTGTGTATATTTAACAGATTATTATGTCTGTTTATCTGTGTTCTACCTGCGCTGCAGTAGCTGTTGTTGGATGAGGTATTGCTGCTGTAAGGCCTGAGGTAGGAAAGGAGGCGGGACTTCTTGGTACTGGGGCGGGGCGAGAGGCGGAGGCGGGAACTCAGCAGCCAGATGAAAATGGCGGCAGGAGGAAGGATGAGTGTGTCTGCTGAAATGAGCTCCTGTACAGAACAAGCAATCACACACTTCATCACACAACAACCAGTGGATGTTTAACTGATAACAGCAGCAGCGGTTAAAGCAGTTAAACCTTATTACCTGCACTAACTGTGACACCTGCTAAATCCAACACACACACAAACTACAGCACAGTGTTTAAAGTCACTTACAGACCAATTTTCCAAGAGTGTTTTGAAGGAAATCTGATGTCATCAGTTATTGTCATTGCAGTAACATCTCACCCTGTAAAGGTCTTAGAGGTGAATTTTAGACATTACTGTTTCCATCATTAACAAAAGGCCATTGTATGAAGGTGAAGAATTTAACAGTTGAGTTCTGTTTAGATTTAATGACATTTGGCTTTATGTTCTGACCCTAACCTTTAACCTCTGACCTGTCTGTCTGGTGACCCATTTAGCTGGCTGATCACATTTGTTATGTGCCCTATTTTTGCATGTTTGGTTATGCATAAAACACTGAAACGCTTTTGGAATGAAACACAAATTAGTGACAATTATACTGTAAAAATCATAATCACAGAATAATTTCTGTTTGAGTCCTAAAACTAAACCAGACTCATAACCATTGCAAGTGGCATTTGACAGTGTTATACATAACCTGCATTAAACTAGTTTAGTTTGTCCTGGTCCAATAATAACATTACAGGTTTTATAGTACGGTCTCACAACTGACACTGGAAACAAAGTCATTGAAACCTATTTTAAATGTAATATTTTGGGTTTTCCTAAGTGAAAGAGGAAAAATATAAAACTGGAGTTTTTACACAGAAGGATGTCAAGTTACTCTACAGCAGAACAAACAGTGAAATGCATGATGGGATATGTGTGACTTCAGGTGTGTTCGTTCTGAAGCATTGACCAATCAGACAGCTGATGCTCTCCACTCACACACTCAGTGCAGCATCACTTTATGTTTGTGATGTACCTGCTAAAAAAACTCCCATCACCCTCTCTGGCAAGAGGAGGGAGCAGAGATGGTAGCGTGAGATGGGAGGAGTTGGATCAGCAGAAAGTCAGCAGAAAGCACAGCGACCGTTAGACAACACTGGAGTCTTTATTTGAAAAGAATTGAATGAGTGGAACTGTGTGACCATCACAATAAAATAATAATAACAGTCGGTGCAGATAAGAGAGAAGACACTGCACATGCTCTACAGGGTTAACAGAAGCACCATGGACAGATGTGACTGCAGTCAGTACAGCTGAGGATCTAAAAATACACTCCTGTTTCCTGTTCAGTTTAAAGATAGACGTTACCAGCACAAATATATATGGTCATGCGTTACAGTCTAGTACAGAGAACAGAAAGCAAGGAAACAGAGACATTTAAACTAGAAATCTACAATGCACATCTAGTGATCTCTGTTAAGTGGATGACAGACTCTGCAGCACCAGTTAAACCAGTTACCGTGTGCCAGTGAGTTTTAAACTACTGTTCTGTTACAATTAGGCCAAATTTAAGAGCAATTAGATTGAGGTTGTTTCACTTTGGATAATGTAGCAAACAAGCGTTTC
This sequence comes from Yasuhikotakia modesta, assembly GCA_036877545.1. NCBI lineage: Eukaryota > Metazoa > Chordata > Actinopteri > Cypriniformes > Botiidae > Yasuhikotakia > Yasuhikotakia modesta. The sequence goes on along the minus strand of JBAJNP010012468.1, from coordinate 8,285 downwards.
TGGCAGGAAGCTTTAATGTGAGTGTTTGCTAACAGCAGCTGTCCTCTGAAGACACGTTCATATAGTGTTTGACCAACGACACTATGAACTTTGTTTCCTCAAACATCTTCATATAAAATATTGTATAATACAGTGTGAGGACGAGTGTCATCATGACACGACTGATATATTTGTTCACTCAAAAGACAGACAGACGAGTGCTGGGGGTGATCAAGAGTGATCAGGTGAGAGAGCAATACATCCACTTGACAGAAATTTACAGCAGAAATGTCCGTCTGTTCACACTGAGAATGACACACATCACAATGACAGTCATAATAAACGCTAAACGCTACCATGGGTTATTATTTTTGTAAAAGCAACGATGATCATTTAAAAGCAGCAGACAGGAGAGTTCTTCTAGTGAGGAGAGTTATTCTGCAGCCGTAACACAGGAGCAGATGCTGGATGAGTGACAGTTTGTTTGGAATGTCGTCTTCGGATGGAAAGAGAGGAATGAGGGTCACAACACTAGATGCAGGGCAGGCAGAGAACAGCCACGGCGGCTGATCGCTAGATACACAATGGAGGGAACAGAGCTGCAAATAATGCGCTATGTAGAATCAGCCCCCAGACTATGAAACAAAGAAAAACAGAAAGAACACAAACACAATCAATGCAGGACAAGCTAAAACAAACATGTCACATTACTGTTATTATCATTCATACTCGTATTATTATAGAAATGCGTGTTTTATATTGATGCATTGTGTTTTTTGTTGGTGCACCAGCAGCATGACAGAACAGCATACAATGATTATTATAGATACACGAGGGTACACGTTCTGTTACACGCTGTTATTATTATCATATGATGCTGTGTGTGGTTGTGATGCTGTGTGTGATTGTGATGCTGTGTGTGGTTGTGATGCTGTGTGTGGTTGTGATGCTGTGTGTGGTTGTGATGCTGTGTGGTTGTGATGCTGTGTGCGGTTGTGATGCTGTGTGGTTGTGATGCTGTGTGTGGTTGTGATGCTGTGTGTGGTTGTGATGCTGTGTGGTTGTGATGCTGTGTGGTTGTGATGCTGTGTGTGGTTGTGATGCTGTGTGTGGTTGTGATGCTGTGTGGTTGTGATGCTGTGTGTGGTTGTGATGCTGTGTGGTTGTGATGCTGTGTGGTTGTGATGATGAACATATTGATGCGTTGATGTCGCGTTAAATACACAGACTCCCGAAACACCCCGCGATCACAGCTGATATATTTCATAACATGCAGATGTTGTATAACGTGTTTAAAGTCACGATCTTATTTACAGCGCTTGTGTTGCAGCGACGCTCGCGACGCTCGCGCCGCCCCGGCAGGCCAGCGGCCTTTGATCGCGTCCTCGCGACGCTCCGTCGGAAGAAACAATCAGACGCGAGAGGAAATAAGGCGCTGTTACCTCTGTTCCTCACAGAACCGAGGACGGGCAGAACCAGGTACCCGACGTGGACCAGCACCATCCTGACAGCCGCCTGAACCCGCGGACGCGCGCGCACCTCCAGCCAATCACAGCCTCCCCGCGGCCTCGGCCGCAGCCAATCAGCGCGGGCGGCGAGCCTTCGTGAATTGGCTGTGACGTCATGGGCCCGCTGGGCGGGGACGGATTTGGGCGCTGTGACGTCACGGTGTACGTATACACAACACAGCATCTGTAGTTCTGCGTTTAATTCATCATTACTGTCATTAATGACCTCAGGGAGCGACTCCTGTACCGCACCAGCTACTGACTCTTTATAAAAGCCGTATATTAGCAACAAGAACATCTTTTAAACCTGTTTTTAAATTTACAAACACTCTCGGGCAAAATGTGTAAGTGTCTGTAAACTGAAGATACTTTGGTTTGGTCGCTCTGATGTGGTATAAAACAACACACATTATCTTCTGTTACGTCCATCATTTTACAGTTACGCTGAATGAATAAAGTCACTTGATCCTGGATTAAATGGAAACTGAATTTATGGCAAGACTGGAAACTTTCTCTAATTTGTGTCTGTATGAGCCGAGCAGCTGCTCCTGCTGCCCCCAGAGGTTGTGTACTGAATGAATGCTGTTCACAGTTTACAAGTTTAACTCACTTCAACACCAGAAACAGGAATCATGGAAACGCTTGTTAAACATCTCTATTTATTTATCTTACAATCATTTTGTTCTATATAAATATTAAAAGGAAGAACAACTTACAGAAGCTATAAAATATGAACACTCTTGGAGTTCATATAAAACACTGTAAATAGAATGAACAACACAAACGGTTTATAACAGAAGTGAATTTGACCGCTGATGTCATGCTGCTTAAATCACAAAATCTCTTCATCACATTAGATTATTCCAGCAGGAAACAGACAAATGACCGACCAACACAGGCGATGATGTCACAACCTTCTGAAACATGTGCAGAGTGACTCAAAACTTTTAAAGACTTCCAGAAGATTGAAAACACCAAAACTCTTAAAAAACTAACTTTAAAACAATAACAGTTATGGCATAGTGACTTTATTACATTAAAAACACAATCTCATGAATCACTCATTATTAGAAAAAATGATTTTTGACATTATTCTCAACAGTGATTGTCTGTAATATTTTGGTATTATGGTAAAATGCTAAGCACATTATTTTTGTTCTTCTGAATTTGGAATAAAATGTGACCCAGACATGTTCTTTTGTGAGATTCACCTTGTGACATGTGACAAGTTAGACCGTGACCCACAATGTTTGTGTATTTCTAAGTGTGTGTGTGTAACATCTAATCACAGCAGATATCTGTGTCTGTCTTCATCCACTGTCAGGTCCACCACCTCAGGAGGCGGAACCCAGCCGGACTGGGCGGAGACTGATGTCCATCGGGGCGGTGCTCTTTGTTTCCAGGAAGAGAGTGATTGGATCACTCCACCACATGGAAATCTTGAGACGACACTGCAGCGATATTAAACATACATAAACAAAACAGTGACATCATTGTCCCTGACATCATTATTCTTAATAACTCCACAGGGTGCAAAAAAAATGCTTTTGTGCATTTTGTGAATGTTTAGTGATTAAAACTGTGGGATGATGCAGAGTTATTAAGATGCAAGAACATGTTTCTGCTTGGAACTTGCAGCTCCAAAACAAACAGCTTTACCATGTCTTAAATAAAGGCTGCAGAATGTGATGAATGTGATGATGTCACCTGTCGTTCTCCTGAACACAGACGATCTCCACCTCACTGTCTGAGGCCAGAGCCACCTGGGACGCCTCCACTGGCCCTGCACACGCACACACACACACAGCTGAAACACGAACCTCCACATTACATTAGTGTGTGTTCTGAGTTCTGAGTAAAACCAAACCTGAGAGTGTGTGTGACTGCTGTTCCTGTTCAGACTGTGTGTCAGAAACATCATAGTGACCAATCACAGCAGGGCCTTCTGCAACACACACACACACACACACACACACACACACACACATTCAGATTTAAGTTGTTGTACTGGTACATGAGGACAGTGAGAAAATAACAGACTAACATTATACACAAAACAAACACAGCATGAGCTTCTTAAATAACATGATTGTTTTCACATTTAGAGAAAATCTTGAAGATTTTGTAATCAACAAAACAAAAAATAACCTGGTTACATTAACATTTATTCCTTTTGTCTAAAGCGACTTACAGTGAATTCAAGGTATACACTTTTATGAGTACTTGAGTTCCTGGATTGAACCCACCACCTTTGTGCTGCTAACACAATGCTCTACCAGTTCAGCTACAGGAACGCTACTACTGGTTAACACTGTACTCAAACAACACTAATGAAGGTAAAAATATTCATGTTTTTATTCACCAGCTAATGACAGCAGACATAAAACCTCAGTAACGTTACATAACAAAGACAAATGAATGGCATCAGTGATGCTCAGAAACTTAATAAACGTTACAAATTATTATAATACAGAAAGCAGCTATTTCTGGGTCCAGGTAGCGATAATATTCTAAGAATTACATGGAGAAACTCCATCAAAACACTGAGACTAAATGACTCAGGCAGTCCGGTTATATTTATGTGAACAAACACAGTAAACATTAGCCTTCAGACACAGTATACAGTAAAACAGTAAACATCATTTAACTTCTGCAAATCTGCAGCAAAACGACAGCATGTTAGTGTTTCTTTCACAAAGTGTTCATGTTCTATTTAAATGCAAGACAGAAAATATTGTAATAATTAAAAACAGAAGACAAAGCAGTCTGTTTGTAGGGCAAATATGACGTTTTGGCATTGAACATTTTCCATTATAACTTCACACATTTTTCCACACATTTTTCCACATTGTATTCTCCTGTTTAAAACTAAATATTTATACTATCAGAAAGCATTTAAATATCAAATTTGTTTGTTTCTCTTTTAATTTGGCTGATTTAGAAACAAATGCAGTATGATAACAGAACCATTTTCATCAGTTTAATCAACAAAAACAAAATGAATTACAAAAACCGAAAATAAACAGAACATCAAAAAAATCTTAAAACACAGATTTTGGCATGAATGTTTTTACAGGCAACAAGAAATGAGTGTGAAGTTTGACACACTGTGTTTAAATAACATCATTCCAGTGTATTTACATGTGCAGCACTGATAAAATAACACTCACTGTGAGTTCTAGTCAGACATTATGTTGTCTTTACAGTACAGCGCTCCAGTTTATTTCATGCACATTCCGCTTTGGAAGAAGCGTTTAAATAAAAGCTTGAAAGAACAAACCACAAGTTCTTTGGTAAAGGTGCCAGTTCAGCTGTTCTGAACACGGGCGAGACAACAGCAGTCAGGACCAAACTTCAGAAGTCTCAAAGAAATTATCTTCTAATAATTAACATTATTCTGTGAGGAAGACAAGTGATTCACTCATTATAGTATCATTTATCTCCAGCTGCATGGAGGAACAGACACTGTTATAAAGATAAGAGCTTTATATAGGCACTAACTGCAGACGGGCCCTGAGATGCCATAATAAAACACAACAAACACACTAATAAACAAACGTTTAGATGTGGGTAAGAGCCATTCATCCAAATTAAGATCCTTAACAGAACTGAATAATGATATTCAGACACAGATGTCCTGAAATTTAGCACAAAAGTCACATGGACTTTTATGATACGTTTTAATTTTTGCTTGACAAATCTAGTTCCTGCACTTTCTCTCTCAAAAAAAAGAGCAAAAAACATTAAAAGAATGAAAATAAGAGAGCATGTTATAAATGAAAGGATGAATGCTGTGAGATTAAACAGGTTTTTGCATTGACTGGTCAAATCCAGTCAGCACAGTACATCTGGTTGTAATGTTAAATATTTGGTTCGGCTGGATCCACACTTCCATTGAGGCTGGCAGTCGATGTGGGTGGAACCATGCTGGCATTCATGCGGGCCATCTGATAGGCTGCCAGAGTTTCCTGTGACTCTGATGAAGGCAGGAATGAGCTAACGTGGCTCCGCCCCTCAGTGTTTTCACTGGATGAAAGGTCGTCATCAGAGTGCATCCGGGTCAGTCTGTCCATCCACACACGAAAGCGCTCCTCCGTCTGTCTCTGCATCGCAGCAAATCGTGTGAGAGCTTCCTCCAAAACTCCGCCCAGACTGCCACCAGCCACACCCATGTTCAGTTGGCCCCGCCCGTGCACTGAAGCTCCAGAACTCTCGGCCCGGCGACGACCAGCTTAAAGACAGACAGCAGGGCCGAAAGAAAGACGTCAGACACACAGGAATGCGACGGCATTAATGCATGCATACCGGCGAGCATGCTGGGAACACGTCATGCAGCCCTCACAGTTATTCTGAATATAGCTCACCCAAAAACACATGAGACAGAGTTATAGATCACACAGAGAGAGAAAGAGAGAGAGAGAGAGAGAGAGAGAGAGAGAGAGAGAGAGAGACCCTGTAACCCTCAAAAAATGAGAAATATTTACTGAAATGCAGATTTCATTATACTACAATATAAAACCACAGCTCTGTTCCTGCTGTTGCAGTACATGCAGTAGAATTACAGCATTAGGTGGTTGCATGACTCTCCTGTTCATTCCCAGTAATGGCAAACAGTACAAATGTGGTAGAAGGGTCAGAGACTTCAGCTCTGTCACCAGTGTGACTCCAGAAGGACAAACACCCCCTGCTGTTATGCTTTATGTAAAACATCTTAAAGTATTTACAGTGCAGAAATAAAGGAACAATGAAACAGAACAATACAGTCACAATACACACAGAGCACAGATGCTACACAAAAAAACAAACATCATTAAGGCACATCTAAACCAAAAGACACAATAAGATAAACAGAACTGAAATCAAATCTCATTTCACATCACTTAATGTATCTCTTGTCACTTTGTTCTGCAGGTTATAAAAACGTTTGGTCACTCAGGGAAGGTTGTTTATCAAGCAGAAACATGGAGCCCTCTTTTATGAAAAACAGAAAATGCTCTTAATCACTCGCCGCTCTATGATGCCACTCAACACGCATGCAGTACAAACAGCCCTGCTCAATGAGTTTCAGTGATCATGTGACCAGAGTGTCATTTACTCCAGACAACACATGTGCATTTTGTGCACAGGTTACATGCTTACCTGGTGCATGAGAGTTGATTGTCTCGCCCTCGTTGTCAGACGAGGCAGTTAACGGTGAGGATGAGGAAGAGTGGGCTGTGATGTCACTGTCGCTAGTGCTGCTGTCTTGCAGCACATCAGGTTTGCGTCTTGCAGCCGCCTCCCGCTTCTGACGCAACTGACGCATGCGTTGTTTCTGCTTCTGGCTGCGTGGACCCCTCACACGGACACGGCCATTCACCTGCTTTTCCTGGCAGCGGTTCTTCTTGGCTGCCATGGCGACAGTGGACGCATCACTCTCAGAATGTGAACGCCGCGACTTCCTGCCTGCAGTTTGGGCGGGAGCAGCCACTTCCTCTGCTGACGATAGGGTGTCAGAGTCGCCCAGGTGACCGGAGGAGGACGGCGACCGCAGGCAGACGGAAGAGTCGCTGTCTGCTTGCAGGCAGGGCTGAGTGGTGGTTGAAGGAGGTTCTGTTTCCTGCAGCTGTCTGGGGGCGGAGTCTCTGTGAAGCTCCTTTAGCAAGCATGGCATGGATAGCAGACCAGGGGCGGAGTCTTTCTCAGGACTCTGTATGCTGTTGGGCTCTTCACAAGCTGGAGAGCTGGTGGGCGTGGTGTCTTGCTCCTCTGTGGAGGCCCCGCCCCCTGTAGGACATTCATGGAGCTTACTGGCCTTCTGGGCATCAGTCATCTCTGGAGGGCGGGGCCAGAGGTGGCGTCTCTGCAGTGGTAGTTACGAGATGATAAACAGGAGCAGATGACCTGCAAGAGCAACCGAATGAATACAGATGCTGACAAATATAAAGCTTCATTATGGAGTTCTTAGGTTGCAGTCAGTGGTTATAAAGCTGTGCATAACTCCATCCAACACACCACGTTTAGAACTGAACCGATACTGCTAATCTTTCTGTAGCGATTCAAGAGAGAATAAAACACATGCAGATCAAAACGGGGGAATCATGCGTGTATAAATGCAGACATGCGTTAATGCAGAAACATGTTTAAACTGCAGTACAGGCTCAAAATGGAAGAACGCAGCGCTCAACAGAGCAGCGTTTACCTGGACCAGATCTGTCTTCATGTGTGTGTCCTCCTCATCTGAGATCGATGCGCACCTTTATCACTGGTAGTGAGTTAATAATAACTGGCTCGGCTCGCCGACCGCTTCAGCTGCTCACTGGCCGTCGCTGGAACGGACGTGCCGACGTCATTTCCGCCTGCGACAGGACCAAATAAACATCACACCCACGAGGTTTGGAGAGGCATTGCGTTTATTTAACTGCATTATTATTTATATTTTACCATCAAGATATTGGTCATAATAACACCTAGTATTATTTATTACTCCTTTGCTGCATCTGCTTCCACCTCTGCGATTATACCGAGTCACTGTTTGGGTTTAAAATAGCCAGAACACGATCTCTGTGAGGTTTTTACATGTGAAAGTAATGCGAAAGTATTTGTTTGATTATATAATTGTTAATTGTATTGTTTATTTATCATTATTTATATGTAGTTTTTTCTACGTGAAGTTACTTGTATGATGATCTAAGAAAAACGTTGGCTGTTATAAAACAAACTCAGACAGACAGGCGTCTCTAACACATCGTTTATATAGTTTATATAGTGTATATAGTTTATATAGTGTATATAGTGTATATAGTGTATATAGTTTAT
>JBAJNP010012467.1:0-13367 GCA_036877545.1 Yasuhikotakia modesta | reverse complement strand
ATGTCTGTGTGTTATTTGTGTATGTGTGCGTGTGTTGTGTGTATGTGTGCGTGTATGTGTTGTGTGAATGTGTTGTGTGTGTGTTGTGTGTGTGTATGTGTTGTGTGAATGTGCATGTGTTTTGTGTGTGTTGTGCATGTGTTCTGTGTGTGTTGTGTGTATGTGTGTGTGTATGTGTTGTGTGAATGTGCATGTGTGCTGTGTGTGTTGTGTGTATGTGTGTGTGTTGTGTGAATGTGCATGTGTTCTGTGTGTGTTGTGTGTGTGTTCTGTGAATGTGCATGTGTGCTGTGTGTGTTGTGTGTATGTGTGTGTTGTGTGTGTGTGTGACCTGGCRTCAAGGAAGCGTGATCGCAGGATCATGACGGCCTCGCAGGTGCTCTGCTTCAGCTGCATCTGAATGGAGCTGAACTTGCGGTGAATGATGTTCACCATGCCTTGGATCTGTTTGGGTGAGATGGGCCGGGTGCGGGACTGTTCCCTCAGCAGCTTCATTACGTGTGAGGTGAACTCATTACACGCCTGTGAACCCATCACACAGCTCGTCACTCACAGCTCTGCAGGTGCTGAGCGGAGAAAAAACTCTGATGGTGTAAATGATCAGCTAACAGAAAACATAGTTGATGAGTTTGCCATTACTGTAAAGTGTAAAGAATGAGTAACCAATGATAAGAATATGGTTTAAGGTGCTTGTATCTGTCAGGACACACCTGCTGGTATTTCTCCAGCTCTGTGTGATAGATGTGTCTGATCTGACTCAGTTTGGCTCTGTAGTCTGAGCGCTCGATGGAGTTGTCAGCCTCAACTGCTGCCCCGCCCCCTTTCTCCGGTCCTGACACGCCCTCTGCCAGCAGCATGTTGTCCAGTCGCATGAGCTGCGGGTCAGGGCGGTCATCTTCCTGGTTGCTGCGGATACTGAGGCCTTTGACAGGATACAGAAGGAATGAAGGACTACATAAGCTAGCTCCTCCTGTGAGAACGTCTCCACAGTCGCTCATGAACACTCATACAGCATAGCAGCATAAATACATTTATTAAACTTTTTATCAGGATGTGAAGGATTTGTTGTTGCTTTTACTTTTTATCAGGATTTTCTACCAGCAAAACAAGAAATAAAATGAATAATCCCTGCTTTTAAAAACAGTCTAATTAAAAGATTTGTAAAAAGGTTTAGGTTAAATAGTAAATAAACTATTTGTGTATATAAACACTTTATACTTAAATAAGTAAACCTGTGCATGTGTGTGTGCTCATATAAGGGTGTGTGTGTGTCAGTGCTCATATAAGGGTGTGTGTGTGTCAGTGCTCATATAAGGGTGTGTGTGTGTCAGTGCTCATATGAGCGTGTGTGTGTGTCAGTGCTCATATAAGGATGTGTGTGTGTGTGTCAGTGCTCATATGAGCGTGTGTGTGTGTCAGTGCTCATATAAGGATGTGTGTGTGTCAGTGCTCATATAAGGGTGTGTGTGTGTGTGTCAGTGCTCATATGAGCGTGTGTGTGTGTGTCAGCTCCAGGACAATGATTGACAATGGCAGATGTGCCGCGGGTGGAACAAACACTCTGTAAGTCACTGTCAGCTGAAGTCTTAAGTTCCACTCCAGAGATTTGTGTTTTGGCAGTGATGTGGATGTGCGGCCGCAGAAGCTGAAGTGATACAAACAGCTAAAGCACTTAAGCTTTTGTCAAAATACCAAAATAAACAAAAAACAAAATCTCATCACAAAATTTAGCAGCATCATTTGAAGGTATTGTGAGCAGTTATTAGGGCATAGCTATGCAGTTGCTAAGAGCTTCTGAACGGTGTTTAGCATGTTGCTAAGCAGTTGCTAGGGTGTTGCACAGATCTGATAATCTTAGAAAGACCAAATCTAAAGCAATTAATCAGCCTGAGTAATTTACAGATCACTAATGATCGACTTACTAATGTCACTATGAAACGATGAAACATTAAACACAAGCTCTTTCTGTAACATACTGTTCTCATCCTGTGTTTGTCTGGGATGACAGAACACAGGCCCGACTGTGAGTGATGTTAGCTGAGCAAACACAGGCTGAGTCAGCTGTGCACCCAACACACTGATCTCATGGAAACCATTTAACTACACAGTCTCTGACAGTGCAGAGGAATCTGTGAACACAGACAAATAGTGCAACACTTGCTTCTAATGTCAAATATTTGTGTAGAAATAAAAATACATACACACACACACACACACACACACACACACACAGTAGTCTATAACTGAGCAGGTTTAAGATCTGATGTTGTGTTTGACATGTTGTATGTATAGCTTTATAGGACTTTTATATGTTGAATACAACATACTAACTAACAATTTTTGGTTATAAGAACCCATTTCCATTCTTCCATTAGATTTCCATTAAGTAACAAAAATATTAAGAATGTTTTTTTTATGTTTTAGAAATGTTCTATTGGTTGTAAAAAAAGTTCTCAAACTTTTTGGTCCATGTGGTGTCATGACCTCTGCACCTCACTGTACACAACAAACAATGTTCTGCTCACAGGCACTGGGGCCGGTTGTCGATAACAACAGATAATTTAAAGTTGTTTTGTCATTGCACAAAATCTCTTCAAAAGATGTTATACTGTATGTCAGAATACAGTGATGAGACAATCAACCAGACTGACATTATAATGATTTTCTGTCTAAATGTACACACAACAATCTAAAAACAGAACACATCCCCTGAGATGAGGTTTAAATATGCCACACTGACACTTCCTGTTCAAACAGTACATGGGAACTGCACAGCAGATATTTGCACAGCTTAAATTCACTTTCAGCTATCATACTAAACAATCATAAATGTCACAGCAGACTGTACTGTGCTAACCTTCAGCACTGTGTGGGAACATGTCGATTCATGTATTTCAATCATAATTTATTTGTATAATTTATAATGCCCAATGGTGCTGTAAATGAAAATTCAGATTGAGTTCAAATTTCTCTGGTGTTCGCTTGTGTACATCTAATTAAAGCGACAGGCTTCACTGTCACACACCAAACACAACCACACATTTTCTTGGCATAGCCTAAAAACAACCTTTGTTCACTCAAAAGATATTTCAAAGATATCAAATATCAAAGATATGTGTCAGTGATAAATAAAATCATGAGTACTTTCTCCATGAGCAGATATCACCATCACACACCGCTGACCCGCGTGAAGATGACCATCACACACAAATACAATTATATAGAGAGAATAGCACTATTGTTTTTTTTTTTGGACTTCACAGCTAACACGAAACATTTCAGAACGTTTCCAAAGAACAATCCCACAATCCTTCACTTCTATAGATGATACATTTCATCCTGAGTTCTCTGAGTGTTTTACAGAAGTCTGCTTTGACAAAACTGATAAACAGTCATAAACCAGATCTGTTAAACACATAAAAGAGAGGCAAAAAAGGAGAAGTGCATTGTGGGAAAATCAAGTGTGTTACTGATGATAAATGTGTTACTGTGTGTTACTGACGAGTTTATGAGCTTTTACACTCAACAAACATTACTGATCACACACCAGCAGTTATAACATCAGCAAGATTGTTTTTATATGGAGATGAATTTGGTTTAATTTGTTGTCTCATTTCTTTCACCTCAGAAAAATAAACTATTTCAAAGAACTTCATCAAAAAAGTTATGAATACAATATCATTTCTTCCTCTGCAGGAAATGAAGATTACTTGCCTTCTTAAGCAGAAAATACTGATTTAGTTTACTCACAGAAGTCCTTATACACTCATATTCTAGCCTGAAATATCCCACAAACAGGAACGGGGGCCAAACAAGCAGTCTTAAATATACAGACTTATGAGCAAGATTATTTCATAAACACCTTAAGGGTTGTGGTTAGGGGTGGTTGAAAACCTATTTTTTTGGCTTATTGTTTAAAATAGGTTTTGTTCAGATTTTTTCAAGACGGTTTATAATCTGGTGGTCTCAGTTTATAGACTCATTTGACCTGGTTTAACCACCTAGCAAACACTCAAAACACCATAACAGACGCATGGCAAAAATGTCTCCACATTCTCTTCAGAAGCATAATGTTCTGATTAGATCTATTTTTCCAGTTTTGTTGTCATTTACACTTTCTCCTAATTAAATTTTATTGGTTTAATGGAGCTGTAATATTGCAGCAGATTTCTGTAGCTCACCAGTGAATTGTAAGAGTTCTTCAACACTCAGATGCGACTTTAGAAGTGTTAATTTACTCTATCCAACCATGAGTGTAAATCAGCTAATGTGTAGTAATGTGAATCAGCTTCAGTGCAGTGACTTAACTTACAGCTGATTTCTGCAGTGGGAGATTAATATTTCCAGATAGATTCATGCTGCAGAAACTGTTTGTGAAAAGCTTCAGCATCCAGTTATGTGTGTGTGTGTGTGTGTGTGTGTTACTCACTACCATGATAAAGTCAAATAGCTCTAAAGAAATAGCATTTATTTTACACTGATAACACCACAGGGCTTAAAACAGGGCTTTGGTTCCCATTTCCATTTCCATGTAAACACTGTTCCAATCGGCCAGACAGAACCCAGCACTACATACTCAGTGTGTTGTTGCTAAAATAAAAAAATCAGGTGTGTATAGACAACCACAGTGAGATCAAACAGAGTTTTAGCTCCTTTTAGAAACACATAAAAACATGTTTTTATACAAAACTATTTCAAAATAAATATTACAGTAAAAAATAGTTTTCCAATGACTTATAAAGTGATTATTGCAAACATCTCTAAACACAGGTCACCTTTTCCTGACAAAAACACACTGTCTCTACAGGTTTGTTTCTGTGTTTCTAAATAATTTGAACCACTCAAACAAGTATAATGTGACATTAAAACAATATACAATGTTATACAAATAGTTGTTGTTAACTTTGAGATACCATTGAGAGAATGTTAGTCAATGTTCTGAGAAGGTTCTCTGTTAAAGGAGCCTCAGTATGCAGGTGTTACTGTATATTCAGTGTAAAGGTCTCTTACCTGTTTTGTCTTTGATTTCACAGAGGACACAGAACAGAGCCGGCTTCATCCTGTGACAGTTCAGCCCATGCTTCCTGCCAGACACCAGATCATTAACACATGCCATTACAACTGTACAACATATTAACTTCTAGGAGCTTTCCTAGAACTTTACAAATCAACATTGTTAATATGTAGGTTATTTAAACCGCCGTGAAAGTCACCTGGCTTGAGCCTCGTCCAGGCTCTGGTCAGTGATGGTCATGATCTGATGCAGAACGTCTGTAGCGTCAGGAACGAACGCGCGTCCGCTCAGCGTCTCCATCAGATGCTCCGATGCTGTCCTGCAACACTTCAGCTACACGGAGATGAACTCAATACACACGGTCCACAAATGATCCCCAGTTACCGGAACAAATGAACATATACCTCAAAGCTTCTTAAAGAAAGATCTCAAGCTCTTCAGTATCAGAATTCGCCTCGTCCACCTTCACGTGGTCTTTGTTCACACGTTGTTTTAATAGCTACACGCTGTTGTCCCGGTCGATCCATCCTGGAAACTTCAGAAAACCTCCGTTTTCCATTTTCAGGTCCATCAAGAGAAGAAAACTGAAATAACTTCCAGTTGTTGTTTTGCTATAACAAAGATGTGTCTGTTCTGGCTTCTTTTCGATGGGGGTGTGAAATAATGGAGACAGGAGGTTAAACACACAGCGTGTTCCTCTGAATGATGTGCAGTTGTGGGAACACCTCGCAGGTTCCTCGTGTTCTTCTGCTGTTGATGTTGTCGGTGCACAACAGCGTGAGATCTTCAGCTCCGCCCGGCTGCGTGACTCTTCATCTCCGATACGCGATATAACGTCACATGCGTTCACAAATCTAGCATTACTCTGATACGTCATATAACGTCACATGCGTTCACAAATCTAGCATTACTCTGATACGTCATATAACGTCACATGCGTTCACAAACATGTGTAAGATCCCCATGATGCAAACTTCAAAATGAAAGAATAAATATACAACATAATATCAAGAAGTAAACAGCTACATTTACAAACAGCCAAAGAAGGACATTATTATTATTATTATTTTCTGAGTAGTTTTAAACGCTTAGTTATGTTTAGTTTTATTGTATTTGTTAAAAACTTGGTCAATTGTTTTGTAGATCGTTTAAATTTAATAAAACAAAAAAAACGATAAACAAACATTAAGAATACGTATGCATGAAACGTAATAAAACATCTGTCTCATGATTGGTGGCATGTCGTGTTCATCATTAATTGTAGGGGGCGTTTCCCGGTGCGGTGCACTTCCGGTATGAGGGTAACTCACAGGAAGTGACACACACTGCTATCATCAGCAGTAAACACCGCTGCGTGTTTCTGTTTGTGTGACAGTTTTCAACAAGCATGACATGAGACAGTACAGTCAGACCCCCGTCAGACGCTGTGGTCTGTGTGTGATGTTTTCATCCGCTGGAACAGGCGTGAATGAAGGTAGTTGTTACCTGTTCTTCATCTTAACGACCAGGTTAGCATGAACATTAGCAGGGCCTGACCAGCGCGTTCTGCGAGCTCATGTTTATGCGTTTTGTATTTAAACAGTAAATGAATGTAATGTCACCGGTTTAAAAGAGAATTTTGGTGATAGTGTTCCCCATAATGACAAATACGGCGCACACGGGTATGAATAAAAACCTGTTAGCGTGCTAAGTGGCTTGTGTATTATCATCTAAGTGTCATTATTGTCGGTTTGTTTCAATTATGAATTTTAAAAAATAGATTTGTATTATTGTTGTAAATAGTGATGTGGCTGTTTGCGTGTTGTCTTGTGTAAAGGCTGTTGTCCGCGTGCCGTGGTGGGTGAAGCGATCAGTTATCAGTTAGCTGGTGTTTACTCGGTAACTCGACGTCTCCTTCTGAGGACAGATTGTTTACTTGTCACTTCCACACAAGTTTAACTTGTTTGTGACTTAATCTTAAACGTGACAGAACCATTTTTGCAAACATCCACAAATATAGTACGTAAACTGACATACAGGTTTGAACATGTTTAAATGAAATATAATGTAAGTACAGTAGGTGTAGTCTCCTATATATCGCATATATATGAGAAACAGAATGTGACAGTATAGTGCAGTATTTGCACAGTTTCTGGTGCTATTTTGCTGTGCATGCAAAACATCAGGTAACCCAGTTAAGTGTGTCGATTGTGTGATTATGTTAAAATGTGCAGTGATTGATCGAGTCAGATGTACCTGCTTGATGTGTGAGGAGGAGGAGTATCTGGAGAGGCTGAAGGGAATTTGGAGAGCTGCTCTCTCTGTCTTCAGCATGAACATCAGTCAGTGGCAGAGTATTAACTGTTTGTAATGTTTACTAATACTGTGTGTTCCTCTGCAGGCAGGCGTCCATGTCCCATCATGGAGAGGAGAAAATAACCCCAAAAAGAAGGAAAAGAAGACGTTGTATTGCTGAAGAATCTTCAGTCTTGATCTTTATCTGACACATCTGGAAGGAGGGGTGAGAGACTCACAATGGCTTTTCTGGACAACCCCAGCATTATTCTGGCCCACATCCGGCAGTCTCACGTGACCAGCGATGACACGGGCATGTGTGAAATGGTGCTGATAGATCACGATGTGGATCTGGAGAAATGTCACTCATCTGCTGCGTCGGTGGGCGGGGGGTCGTCGGGCGGGTCGTTTGGAGATGGCGGCGGTGGATTGGACGGCCAGTCCTGTGACCTCTCTCAGTCTGTCGACATCACGTCCAGCTGGGACTTTGGCATTCGACGGCGTTCCAACACAGGCAAGTAACTAGTTAATTCCCATGCAGGCATTCTGTTTTAGGTGCTCTGCATGCGTCCGGGTGGTTTGTGGGTCAGAGGTTTGTTTGATATGGGTGGTTTAGTACAGGGCGTCAGTGTGACCCTTTGCTTCACTCCAGTTTGATCTGTGGCCCATGATGAAGTTGTTGTCAGCATCTGTAAACAAACATTCTGTCATTCTGAAATACAGTTGAGGTTTGGCTGTAATATCTGTAATATTCCTGTCAATTTTTTTCAACTTTTCATTAGAAAGCAGAGAATCAGTATTTTTGAGCCGTTTGAACTGTGGTGAGATGAATGTCTGTTCTGTTGGTTTAAAGCTCAACGGCTGGAGCGTCTGAGGAAAGAGCGACAGAACCAGATCAAGTGTAAAAACATTCAGTGGAAGGAAAGAAGCTCGTCTCAGTCAGGTACGGTTGATGAAACATCTGAGGTGACCCTTGCGTATTTCTGCTCCTCTGATCATTGTGTTTCTCCAGCAGAGGACCTGAGCTCTCTCTTTGAGAAGAAGGATTTTAAAGAGCGCCCACGCAGCACAGGAAGTAAATCCATGCTCTCTCTGAGGCTGGAACAGTGTCCACAACAGCTCAACAACCCCTTCAATGAATACTCCAAATTTGATGGCAAGGTTAGCTTGTCTGTCTCTTCTAAGTGCTTTGCAATGAAACGTATCTTTCTTATAGAATGTCTTCCAAACAACATAGTCAAAATTGACCTATTTTAATGACATAATCACCCTAGTTTTAATTTATAAACCTCTAAACTGTTTTTCATTAAACTGTCTTGAATATTATAATGCAGCAATATAATCAAAGGACAGATCAGTGTTGAAAACTGTCTCCTTATTTTACTCTGATTCACAGCAGTAAGTTTGTAATAATGATTTGAGCTGTCGGGTCACAATACCTGACAGC
This sequence comes from Yasuhikotakia modesta, assembly GCA_036877545.1. Lineage (NCBI taxonomy): Eukaryota > Metazoa > Chordata > Actinopteri > Cypriniformes > Botiidae > Yasuhikotakia > Yasuhikotakia modesta. Next base: position 4,632 of record JBAJNP010012467.1, on the reverse strand, counting down.
TTCAGCAAACATGACGACATACACATAAATACTGTATATAAGCTATAAAAGCTATAAATAAATGCTAAATATAAATCCAAAATGCTAATAAATATATCCAAAAATAAGATCAGAAAGTGTTGATGTCGTGGTGATTTTAGAAGATGTATGTGTTGTTTCTTTCTCAGGGCCACGTCGGTACGACAGCAACCAAAAAGATTGACGTCTACCTCTCAATGCAGTCCACCCAAGAGAAGCTCCACCCCATGACAGTGGTTACCATGGCAAACGCTCGAGTCCATGATCTGATTGGTCTGATCTGCTGGCAGTACACCTGTGAGGGTCGTGAACCCAAACTCACGTGAGCAAAGATTGAGCGCTGTTTAAGAATTCATACAGGTTTTTCAACAGAACGTATACAAATATAGCTGAGCAACTGATTTAACATGAATGTCTTGCTTGCAAATAGGATTGCAAAATTGCAAACTTAACAGATTTTATGGGAAAATACCTACAATTTTCAGATAATTCCTGCAATATTCCCACTTGGTTTGTTTCAAAATGAACCAGCTTTGCAACCCTGTGTTTTTCTGAAGATGAAAACTTAACATTATCCAAATTTCTGAAAAAAAATGGTTTTTGGTTAGGTCTTGACACTTGAGCCACCTAGTAACCATCCTTAACACCCTAGCAACTGTATAGCATTGCAACACTGTAGCATTGCAACATTTCTGATGCATTGTAGTTTTGCACATTATCCAACATGATCTGTAATGAATTCATCATGTTTACAGTTAAAGCAGGTTAAACAACCTGGTGTATGTAGCATGGATCTAGTCCACGATATCATAAACAAAACCTGTTTGTTTAGAACCGGAATGTTCTGATGACAGCCTTGAGTCCTCTGCACTTCAGCAGAGCCATTTATATTCTCCCCCATCCACCTCTGCTGTAATGACCTTTCCCAGCGCAGTCAGGGATTGCCCAGGGTCACGCTCTCGTCCTCACACTCAATGCGTCTCCCTGGTTTGCTGACCGAACAGCACAAAAATTTTCTCCCTAGTACACTTTGAAGATTTATTCTTCAGTCAGATAAAGGAGAGGACACCCATTAAAATGGAGAGGAGACACAAGGAGACTTAAATAAAGTCTTGGTGATTAGCATAGATTTTCCTCCAGCTGTACAGACAAAGACACACAGGGCTCGTCTGCTGTCTCTATACTGCTGGAAGTTCTGGTTGTTGTAGTTGGTCTTCAGCACTTCAGAGAAAACCAGAGTAAAGAGATAAAAGATAATGATTCTTTCAAAAATTCACCGTCAGCTCTCTCAGACTCAAAGCTGTTTCCATCCGGCTGTACAGTAATGTCACTTAAAATGTCATCACATGTCTGACCGTGTACAATCATGAGTTTACACATACATTCACACGTTTTCATTTGGACATTTATCCAAAGAACTGCGGGAGTTGTGCAATTCATCTCTCATGTTCTTTCTCGCATCCACAGTGAAAATGTCAACACTTACTGCCTGCACATCGCTGAAGACGACGGAGAGGTGGACACTGACTTTCCTCCTCTGGATTCCAACGAGCCCATCCACAAGTTTGGCTTCAGTACACTGGCTCTGGTTGAGAAGTATTCATCTCCTGGACTGGGGCCCAAACAGTCGCTCTTTGTACGAATGTAAGAAAGTCTGACTTTATCTGTCTGTAAAGAAACAGAACACCATTTGTAAATGTATGTGTTTAATAATCTGTGCATCATTTGCACTAAAGCCGTGATTAATATCTGAGATGTGAGATACTTCATGTTGCATGTTGTGGTTTTAGAATGTATAGGATTATATATGAGTTTTTATATGAGCGATTTCAGACATTATTGTACCCAAATGACTTTGTCACACAATTAGAATGGTCTGAGTAGAGTAGTATTGCATACGTTTTTCTGTCTGTCTTAAATAGTCTGTTTATTTTGTGAGAGGTATTATTAGAGGTCAGTGTAGAAATAAACGTTAATTATTAAGCTTGATTTACGGAGTGATTTAACCATAACACAAATGCGTTACCCCAGTTTAACTGAAGATTGCTCCAGCTGGTTCAGGTTTCTGCGTGTCTGTGTTTCTTATGTTGATGCACTGGCAGCTGTTTGCTCCGGGTTGCACTCATGTGACGTAGCCCTGCAGGGCCCCAGGCCACAACTGATCCGGCTCTGCCCCCAGTGGGCCATCGGTCCCCCCATCACTCTCAGGCCTGACGTGAACGCTGTCAGAAGCCGTGGCCTGTGGCAGCCGGGTCAGCACTGCTAAATAAAAGTGGACAAGCGTGTCCTCAGTCCAGAGAGCAGCGTGTGCTTTTCTGTCTGTGGCTTGAGGTTGTTTATCTGTTGATGCAGTGTGTCTGTGTGATCAGAGTTTCATTCTGGAAAGACCCCCTGCTAGTGCACAGGCCCCATGTTCTGATAAACACATGCTGTATTAATCTGCACAATAATCACTATAATCATTAAAATGTGATCATCTCCAGTTTCTCCTCAGATTTGCTTTGAAGGCATTTTTGTTTCTCCAGAATCATTTTTTGTGCTGGTTGAAAGTCTCTTTACATCCTGATAGTTTAGTTTTGTGAGGGCAAAAGTCGGTCGGAGTGTGTTTTAAAAACGGGCAGGATCTTATTATTTCAAAGTTAGCTTGCTATCGTTAGCCTCTCTGAAATGACCTACTGTACATTTTAAGTTTTAAACGTTTGTATGTTTAAATTCAGATTTAAAGAACTTACTTTCCCTCCTCACAGAAACGCGGCACACGGATTCTCTCTCATCCCTGTGGACAACCTCAAAGTCACCATGAAGGAAATTCTGCAGAAAGCTCTTAAAAAAAGGAAGGGCTCTCAAAAAGGCTCAGGTGAGACGCCTTACAGACTCACACATTACAGTATGACAAGATTACATTAGCCAATCAAAACCACAACCTGTTCACGTCTACTGTTCATGTAATTTCTGTTTCTGCTGCTCCACTCAGTGTTACAAGTGCATGTGTTGTGATCAGAATAGCTGTATTGCCCTGATACAGACAGAAAGTTTAATACACCATTTGCAGGAAGTGTATCTCCCATTTGACTTTTTCAAACAGTTTTTTGACTTGTTGGAATATGACATGGACACATTTCTAACAAGTTTGATGAGGTTCATGTTTCCAAAAACAATCAAGTCTCTTCAAATCCTGATAGCAATCACTAAGTAAAGAGCTGAGGGCATTTCTATAAATGTATCTTCTGTGGATGATGCAAAGCCATCAGATGGTCAGTGTCTGATCAGTGTAGCTGACCTCATAACAGACATTAGTTGCTGGGTGTGTTTCAGGTCCACTGTACCGGCTGGAGAAACAGACAGAACCAAACGTAGCTGTAGATCTGGACAGCACACTGGACAACCAAAGCACGCTGGAGTTCTGCTTGGTCAGAGAGAACAGTGAGTTTTTTCTCTACCTTTCAGAAATCTCCAGTTCATGTTCCTAAAGGTCCTCAGACCGTCAAAGTATAGCTCCAACCTTCTCCACCCTCCGAAGTTTCTGTCAGTCTTAAAGATTTTGATTACCTGCTTCAGGTGTTGCAGCTCTGTGGAGGTCACTGGAGGTCTCTGATCTCGGTCTTTCTCATTCTCCAGTTCTCTGTTTTATCTGCAGGTTCTCGAGGTGAGGAGAGCTCAGAGGAGGAGCCGCCCATAGACATCACTACAGTACAGGACATGCTGAGCAGTCACCACTACAAGTCCTTCAAGATCAGCATGATCCACAAACTGCGCTTCACCACCGACGTTCAGCTAGGTACACCTAACGCTGAATCAATGTCTAGATCTTCTTCTGCCAAGACCTGAAAGAGAAGGTTCTGTCTGAATGAAATGATAGGATATCCTGCTTGCCTGTCAAACTATGTGTGTGTTCATGTGTGTTAGAGGAGGCGTGGCTTTGGAGACGCTCTGAAAGGTTCTTATGTTACAAGCTAACAAGCTAGCTTGTTATTGCTAGCATACACACAAACTACCCTATCTTTTAGAAAAGATCTTGCATGTTTCTCTCTACGTCTGCTGCGACTCTTTCATGAACAGAGCTAGGATCAGCCTAAGGTAACAGTTACTACAATTCCTCTCCTTTCATCCCTTTGAGGCTTCTGGTTCAGAATTTCTTCTGAATGATTGACTGGAATGTTTTGTTCTGACTGTTTTTGTGTTATGTGAATGACAGACAGCTGTCACGTCCATCACAGACAGTCTGTGTGTTCGCTTATGAGATAGATGTGTAATACTGTTTTAAACCTAATCTCTCTCTCTCTCTCTCTCTCTTACACACACACACACACACACACACAGTTTTATGCAGATTATTAGTTTGCTCCATTCATATTTAAACCCTTTAGTTCAGGCTAGATTTCCTGTCAAGTCTGTAATTATAAAAGTCTTCACTGTCACATTTATTTAGAGGAAATCTTCACTCTTGTGCAGGAATATCAGGTGAGAAGGTGGAAATCGACCCTGTCACTAATCAGAAGACGAGCACAAAGTTCTGGATCCGACAGAAGCCCATCTCCATTGACTCTGACCTGCTGTGTGCCTGCGACCTGCTGGAGGAGAAGAGTCCAAGTTAGTGGTGCTTCAGTACAGTCC
>JBAJNP010012466.1:0-13368 GCA_036877545.1 Yasuhikotakia modesta | reverse complement strand
GGCTGTAAGTCAGCTTTTGTGTTCATATGGTGTCAAGTCCATTAATATTCTTCAATGAGTATTTTTGTCAAGTGCTGATTGGATTTTCTGTTGAGCTTTTCTCTATATTCAACTGTGCAGTTGATTATTGATCATTATTGTTTATTGTCACTATACTCATATCCTGATAAGCATGTCCTAAAACATTACACCCGCTACCCACAATGCAATGCATAATGATGTATTTTTTCAAGCTCTATAGAGAGCTGCAGGTGTGACATATTTTGTAGGCCAACCTAGAAGATAGCTTCACAAGAGTTTCCTCAACAGGAAGGCAAAGGGATTTTTTGGATTATCAAAAAAAAGCTGTGAAAAGATGTATGATACATGTTTTGTCCATCAAGACAATCTTCAAAAATTTACACAGCCTCTATGAAATTTGAAGACTAAGTAAAATTGCAAAAGATAAAGAGCTAACCAAATTCTATTAATGAAGTTTACCACAACCATTTGAATTTAGCATCACCACCAAACTTCCGAAAACTCTTTTATCTTCATTCACATTATTTTAAGTATTGTGCCATGTTACATTATTTTATTTTATGTCTAAAATTGCTAAATGTCCCATAGTAGTGCTGTGACAGGTCAAGACACATATTTAAGTTAAAACAAGTGTTTGTAATTTAAAAAAAAATCCAAATATTAATCACGGTTGACTGCAGATATATATGCATATATATGTAATGTTATCAGTGTACAGCTTCTCAATTACCTGTCCAGCTGGCTTTTTTCATCTGCAGATTAAAAACTAATGGACAAAGAGCACTTTTTTCACTGCCACAAGGTGATGCACTTTGTTTATTTTATGTACTGTTTTAAGTTTTATATTGATATATAGTTATTATTTAACTAATTGTGTTACTGTTGTAATTGTACATTTACATTTATTCATTTGGCAGAAAGCGACTTACAGTGAATTCAAGGTACACATTTTTACCAGGACTTGCCTTCCCCTGAGATCAAACCCACAACCTTTGCAGTGTTAACGCAATGCTCTACCAATTGAGCTAACAGGAAGGCCAATTGTATTACATACACTTTGGATGCTAAAAAGGCACTTTATTAATAATACATACTATGTTGTTGTTGTTATTATTATTACAGTATAATCTAGTTTATAAGAAATACTTTAATCAGATGGACATCAGTAAAAGTGTTAATTATTATATGTCTGGCAGAAATTCCCTTTAAGTTACCTGGTTTGTTTTGGAGCCTTGTTTTTTTTCACCAGCTGGTTTCCCAACAAAGACCAAGGCACAGGGATTTTTATTAAAAAAAGTTTTAGAAACAAGCATAATGTTTGTGTATGGGAATCCGTCCCCTTATGGTGTGGAAATACCTTTGTGTTTTCAGTGATTACATTCTCTATGGGGCACTTACAAGTTTACAGTAACTTAACTCGACTATATTTTAGTGCAGTGGGTGAACAGCTAACACAACAATACCATTTAACTGTTATACCATTCCATATTTATTTGTTGTGTGGACAGAATTTGATGGACAGAAACAAAAATAAACTAATAAACTATTTTCTTATAATATGAACTATTTATCACTGCATGCCATGTTTTTCTCCTTTTTTCAGGCATATTTTTAACATTTGCATTAGAGTTTATATCTTATTAATTGTGTAATATTACATGGATACTAGGTTGACAATTTTAAAGGCCAATGTTTATTCATACATCATTTTCCCGTCATGAGTGGCCCATGACTTCAGGTCATCTGCAGCCTGTGAGAATCTGACTCACTTCCTGTCATGTGAGGAGAGATTCTGTGGTGCAAGATGGGCCACAGAAGTAAGATACGTGTTTGTGCGCATCATTCCGTGTCTACAGCTACAGACAAAAGTTATGATGATTAATATTGAAATGTAAATACAACTAATTTAAATACAGATAAATGCTTTGAAACTCATCAGTTGTTGTATAAAACTAATCTGAATAATGAGTTTTTAATATACACATAGATCGGATTTTTACACAGGATAATTAAACAAAAGCGTCACATACAATCACACAAACACACACACACATGCCTACCATAAAACCATAAACTACAATACATTCACCTCCATCTACAGTGTTGCTTGCAAACACAAGTCCGATATATCTTAATGATGTCTTACACTAGAAAAAATAAACCTCTCATGAATCAGAAAACTAAAAATGTTAGACTAATAACAGCTGTGTGATAGCTATAGGATGAGATCTTTTACTGTTGGCAAACCGAACAGGGTTAGGATTTCCCCGTCTCAACCCACGGACTTTACAGAGCGGAAATGGTGCATCAAATACTTAACCAACATTTCCTCCTCCTTTGGCGGTTGGGGTTTTCTCAACACCAACGTCGCCTACACGTAGCCTAGTCTGCAATAACAGGCTACTGATGGAAAAACAATGTTATTCGATCAACTTTTATCCATTAAACATGATTGCAACACGGTTTGCTGTTGTTGGTGTGACGTGGGTCTGCTATCATGGGCTGTTTGTATTGTGCAATTAAGGATTTCTTTGCACTTTGAGCAAATGGATAGCTGTGGGACTTTCCCATGACTATATGTGTGTAGTGTGGAACTAACACCCATGCAAATGAGAGCATTAATCAGTCGGTTTATATAGGGATGCTGCACAGAGCGAGTAGGCGGCAGATGAGCTTTCTGCATAAGTCTTATCATTTACTGCAGGTGCATGAGAGACATGATTCAGCATCATCAGTTTGGTACTGGTACCGAAATGACTCACCAGCAACAGATGATGTGGACCTGGCGTGAAAACAGGGGAAATCTTAAGGTAAGTTTAAAGAGTTGAACGATAAAAGCCGATAAATGACTGACAGATGCGCATGTGGGAAGATGATTTGAACATTTTGTAAAAGGGGGGGGGGTCATGAATAATTTAATTACAAAAGCTGAAAACAGCGTGAAGCATAACTGAAAGCTAAAGTTAAAAAAATGCTGCATGTAGGCATTTCACAGGATACAAAAGCTCCATAAAGTTTTTGCAGATAAAAATGTCAATAAATGTTAAAATCCATTTTTGGATGTTTAGTACACAGGAAGTGTCTGTAAAGTATTTCTCTTATCCTACATGATTATAATTTTTCACAGTTATCTGTAAATTATATAATGAAACCTGTAAGTTGTTTACCATTACTACTTGTTAACAATAACTTCAATTAAATGAATATTATTACTAATATTAACATATTAATTTGTTGTTAGTAAAAATTAGCATGAATATCTACCCAATCAACTGAAAACTATTTATAAATTATCCTTGATTGTGGGCTATCTGTCATTGTTTCTGTGTTTTATTTTGTAATGGCGTTAAAATAGCTTAAAATAAAAGGTGGTTACAGTTTACCATGTCATTTTTTTTTTGCTGAAAACATTGGACATGTTAAATAAACAAGGAACTAGAAAATGAAGACAGAAATACACACCTAATTAGACATGTAAAAAATTTACTTAAAAAACTTGAATCACTTGAAGGTTCCTTTAAAATGTGACAAGGTCTTATTGCTAAGTAGTGATAAAGTGTTTTGTGTTTGACATTTTAAGTTTTATTTAGTTTGTGCTTAGGTCAGTCAAATGGCAGCCGCACGCCTGATGGATTTACGTATGGATTTTAAACTGAGGTCCTGGCTTTGAGAACTGAATTCCAAGGGCGTCTGCTCAATATTCAGCCCACGGAGTTCAGTTCTTAAGCTTGGATGCTTGTGGCATCTACTCTGACCTTCGACCTGCACAAAAAATGCCTGGATGCATTTTGTTTGAAGGTATTGATGCAGTTCGTTGGGTACAATTCTTTGTTTGATTTGTTATTGGATATATAATAGATGAATCTTGTTGTAACTGTACTGTCAATGCATTGTGTAAATTTTTAAAGAATTTGCTTGTCTACTTTTGTGTTAAGAATTCGGTTCAATGCCTTAAGTTGATTCTGTCTCTGAATTCCTACTTTCCAAAGCACAAAATTTGGCCCTACAGTGATAAATACAGGACGTGAACTGTTAAATATTGTCCCAAAATGTTTCCTTGGTGAAAGTAATGATTATTCATTGTTTTTACTATTTAATCTATGCAAGTAATAGGCTGTATGTTTAGAGAGAAATTCTTTTAAATCTACTTTGTAATAAATAAATTTAATTTAATGACATCACATACATGTACGGTGGCCAGAATAATATGAAATATGACTCTTACTAAAGAATAACACTGTGGCAGTCCCTCACAAAACTTTTTTTAAAAAATGCCAGATTAAATTAAACATATTAACAATAAACTAAACAGTTAAGCAATAGAATGATACAGGTTGAAAATATTTATTGTGTTTTTGAAAGAACTTTTTTGACAGTCTTCTAAGATTATTGTTGTGTCTTTTGTATGGTTAAGATTATTGTATGTTTTTACCAGCGGTCATCAGCATTTGTTTCTGTCACAATATTCATTGTATTTTTCTCATTTGATTGCGAATTCAGGAACAAGCGAAGATAACAGTAGTAACAATGTCATCATAAGCATATTGATATTTGATGATATTTGTTGTTTATCTGTAGTGTGGTTTTTTGGAACCAGTGGTAAAGTAACCAGCTAGAAGAAACAACATTGGTATTCAGTGGCTAACACTCATCTCATGTTTATGTTGTCCTGAAAAGTGTTTTTTGATGTTTTAGATGAACTAGTGTACTCTAAAGCAGCTACTTAGTGTGTTATCTTACAACACTTTACATTTTATATAAAGTATTGATTTTGTAACTTTATAGTTTTAGAAATTAAAATGTAAATATAATGTATTATTAACGTGACCTTAACAGTTTTGCTGTCTCCTCTGGCTTGTCCAAGGACAAACAGGCCACTGTAGTCTATTGATGTGTTTATAAATATAATCAAACATTTTAAGTATTCATTTGATTCAATAGTGGCCTGACAGAACACTCATTCTCAACACTGCTTTTCACCCAGCTGATGAATAAACCATGACAAACAGTTTTATACACAGGCCAACTGCTTTCACAAATTAAAGTATGTGCACAGTGAATACTCAAAGACAATATCCTGTGCAATTGATACACTTTCATAATTATTATGCTCTTCAAAACATTACATGTATTCATTTAGCATTTATCCAAAACAAATGACATAATTCTATGTTAACTGTCCCTAAAGATATTTTTAATGAACTCTTTAATCTCTCTCTCAAACACACACACACACACACACGCTTGGTGGGTGTCCTGTGGAAAAATCAATGTGTGTGTTCTGCCCATTATGCTACGAGCATTAGCCTTTTCATATGCTGATCCATGAGACACGCAGATGGTCCCATTTCCTTGCACCCAGGGACCTGCTATTGATTAAGCTCCAGCTTGTAAAAAGCCATAATTACATGTGAGATGGTAGCATAGACAGTGATAAAGCAGACATGAAGGCTCAGCTATATGCTATACTGTATATGGTGCTATCAATAAACATCAACTGAAATTCTTTATTTTTGCAAGAACTATGAGTGAAATGTAAGTTTCTTTTTGCATTTCTGTGTTTACATAACGAGGTTTCTTTTGGCTTCCGCTTAAACACCACATTAATTCGTCACAAAGAGGAAATACTGTAAAGCGAGTGTGAATCGCTGCTTCCTGGCAATGACCTCATCAAAGGTCATGTTTACATTATTCTTGTGTGGCAAGACAAATCTGTTCTGTTGCACAGAGTGATTTTGGCACAATACACAGTGAAAAACAGCACCACTTACTACTCTCAATGTCTTAAAGGACAATAATGTTGACCAACTGTAAACAGTATATGAGCGTAGAAAAATAAATGATTAAGAAATTGTGGCTATGGTATTGGTAACCAACATAACACAATGAACTGAATTTGGGTTAAAATTAATATATTATTAAATTACACTTTAATAATACTAAACTACTTACTTTACATATGCATTTGTTTTTACTTATAATGTTATTATTTTTATATTCTGCAATATGTGTAACATTTACACTGTAATGGAGAACATTTCATTAAAAAAAATAATAAAATATAATAATTCATAATAATATAATTATAAAAACACTATGAATCTTTGTAATTACTTCCTCTAAACAAACTTAAAAGTAGTTTATAAGTAGTTTGGATCTTTAAGTTCATCTTCAAATTGAATAAAATGTATATTTTGCATTGGAAGAAGGTGTAAAGGGAGTAACTTGGAATCCTATGTTTTTAAAGCTAAGTTGCTATTGCTAGCCTTTCTGATAACTGCCTACCAGATCTTTAGATGTATGATATGAATAAATAGGCCTAGAAACAGCTGTTGAAATAGCAATCTTACCTGAAACTGAATCTGTTACTTTGGCCTTTCTGTCACTGTATATGTTTGAAACATAAGATTGCAAGTTACTAGTAGAGTTGTCTCATTGTGGGATGTGCTTCGCCACTGCTTCTCTGCTCAAATAAATATAAGCGTTACCTATCTACTGAGCCACCTCTTGTGGCTCAGCCAATGTCCTACCTGTTCAGCAGAAAAAATACATCTCATCCTTTAATCCCTTTGGATCTCCGATTTGGTGTCATTTTCAAAGCCCCGCTGACATATCTTTTTAACATCGGCTGGTCTCTTTTTGACTGCAGGATCTCAGCAGTTTGAGTTTTTTTTTTTACAGATGTCAGCAAAGATTGTTGTTCAAAACTTTCCAGAAAAAGTCCCCCATGTACATGAAGTTACTAAATAGTAAAGCTTATGGTCAAACTTTGTTTGCTAGACAAAGTTGGCCTAAAAACTAAATAGTTACATAATAATGTTCTCTAACATAAAGGTTTTTGTATAATGTTAATGTGTTAGCATAAAGCTTACATGTTTAATGTTATGCTAGCATGTTTTAAAAGTTAACACATTTTGGCATAACTAGCTAATCATAACTTTAGCATTAGCATTATGCTAACACGCTTTTGTATTAATTAGCATGATTTAGCAAAAAATTTTTTGCAAATTTGGGTAAGGTATGGAAACAATTTCAACATTGATCTGTTCAGTAACTGCATTTAGTCGTTTTAAACCAAAGCATTTACATATTCCAGCTTTAAGTTTATTGTTGGTCACAAAGGTAACAAAGGGTGGAAAAAGAATGGAAAGTAATAATGGCGACGACAAAGTGCTGTTAAGGCTACTAAAACACGTTCACTTCTTTGTTTGAAACACTTAAAAAGTACCAAACATCTGAAATATTTTCTAATAAATTGCCAGTTAAACAGAAGTTCATGGCACCAAAGGGTAGAACATGGCAAAATGGCAACATCCACTTACCAAATAATGTACTCAAAACATACTACATTAACATATATATAAACATTCACGCCATATAGTTAATTCTCATTCTGTAAATGTTTATTTTCTCATGCATTACATTCATCAGCGACGTCATGACCATGTTTATGAGAGATAAAACAGTAACCTATTAAGATAAAACACAAGATAACATTAAGATAAAATTGTGTGTTTTAGCATCACTCTGGCGCATTTAGCGCTACCTATTAACAGCAACCTATTAAGATAAAACAGCCTCAACATAAGCTGCATGGAAAAACAGATCAAGTTAGGAACCAGCTACACTGTTAGATAATCATGCGTCATGCCTTTACACCAGTCCAAATTTTAGATACTGCCCAAAAACCGTAAATACATAACTAAAAAGTTCACTAAACCCAGCTAACGGACTAAATTAAGATTTACTCTAACGTTTTCCATGCACGCCAATAAGTTTTGTGCGCGTAGGGAGACATATATGATCATACATGAAGACATATATGATAGGGACAGTAAAATGTAATTCAAAATAAGCATGACCACCATAAGTCAAATCTTTCTTTTCGGGTCATCCACTAAGTTTTTACACCATTTGTCGCGGTAAATTCGAAGTCGACCAGTAGGCGGACAGATGCACGGCAGGTGCTTCCTTTGATAAACACCCCTCCCTCCCACTAGACTGGGGCAAAACAAGCCATCCTCGCGTCCTCTAGCAGGCGACGGCAAGAAACAGATTCAGTCAATCGGAGCAACACAGATCCTTTCCTGCTCCCTCCGACAAAGCGATGAACGGAGAACAGACTGAAACGTTGAATCTGAGATCGTGCCATCGCACATTCCCCACATTAACGTCTCCGTGAGCTGCTCCGACGACCGTGCGAAAGTGATGCGCAGACTAAATCCAGTCAAAAGATGAAATGCTTCTCCCGGTACCTGCCTTACATCTTTAGACCGCCGAGTACCATCCTCTCCTCCAGCTGTCACACTGAGGGTAAGTGACTGTGGTTAGTTGAAGCCTTCGCACTAAAGGTATATTGAGTGTTCATGATGATGGCTGTTGAATAAAGTGTCAAAATACTCTTATTTAAAGTGCAAGCACAGAGCATTCGCTTGTCTTGCCGGACATTGTAATAACATTTAAAGCTGTGTTCTCGTAGTGTCGCCTACTTGCAACGCGTTTTAATGCACATAATGATGTCTAGATGGGCAGATTACAAGATTTGAATATTCAGCGTCTGCCATCGATCACACTTTACATGACAGACTTTCAATGTGCATGATTTAGCTTTCAATAGATTTAGTATGAGTGAATTACCTTGACTGTGATTTTTGTTAACAAAACACATTATATTGTGACTTCAGGGAAAATATCTGCCTATTGTGACAGCTACATGTTGGAATTTTTACAATGTACCCTTAATAGTGAAAGTTCACTTGGTTTTGCGACTGCCATTGGTCACACTTTACCATATCAATTGTTATTTTGTGTTTGTCTCTGAGTACTGATGACATGTAAGCTACACCCTTTGTTTTTGTTCCTAACACTGCACTATTAATAACTTAAATAAATGCAGAACATTCTATACCAAATTTATAATACGTCAGGTACATATACAGAAGAATGAGGATATCAGGATTGAAGCTTCAGTCACAAAAGACCTTCTGACTGGAGGAACATAATTAATGGTTACATGATATTTAAAATTGAAGCATTTAACACATTTTGTCTGCAATGTCACCCTTGCAGTATTGCTTCCGTTTTAGTTAATATTTGCATAGCTGTGATTACCTGTAGCTAAAACACAGCTGTACTTATATTCAGTGCAACAGCACAGTTGTGCAGGTGTGGTATTGCTTTATTGTATAAGTTGTTGTACCCTATTATTTTGCAACTAGCAAAAATTCGAACACCACATGTTAGAATATCACATTATTGTTAGGGTGTGACACTGCATACACATGATTCAGATTATTTCTGTGTCCTTTAGTTATATGCAAGTCAGGAAGGACTAGGGTAAAAACTGCAACCTCTTTAAACTGTAACCTAGCATGTTCCACTCTAGAAGCACAAAATTGCATTTGCAAAGATGCAGCGTGACTCAAATTACTTACTCTCATATTTATTCTATTATCTATATATAGTACTAAATGAACCTGGGGGAAACACCTCATTTAATGTGTACCTGATGCAGCAGTACAGCTACTAATGAATAAAAATGCCTCTACAGGCGACATTTAGTCCTGTTTTTTTGCATGAACATGGATGCTTCTTCACAAACACAACTCCAGCAACCTCTTCCTGCAGCTGACATATTGAATGGACTAGTAATGTAATACAACACCTGCAGCTACTTCTCATATTTTCATACTTATTCTTTTACATCAGTTTTTCTTTGATCTGTCTATTCCTGAGGATTCAAAGCTGGGTGATAGTTACACACTTTACATGGTTCTTGTGAAGGATTTGGGTTCAGCTGTGTGTCCTCATGTGCGATTCTGTTCCCCTCTTCTGCTATTTCCATCTGTGTCCGCTGCTCAGGCCGGATCGACTGAATCTTAAAAGGTTACAGTTTCCTTGATGCCTGTGATGTATTTTATACTGTATTGTGCAACCATATTACCAGTTGATGTTTGTTTTGAGGGCCATCATGATGCCAGGGAGTTTCTTGTGAGCTCTTCTTCTTTGGAGTTGTGAAGCTGTGACTCGGGAGATGAAGGAAACATGAAAGCAATGCAGCGAGACTTGTGTCAGCAAATCATCCTTGATGGAATCTGTCTGGACAACAGTGTTGAAAGACTAAATGCCTGTTCACACCTAGAATTAAACAAAACATTGAAGCAAATTGCTGACGAAAGGTCAAATCAAGAGCAAACTAAAAAAGCTTGTAGGTCATTCTAGTGGACTAATTTACATGTTATGTAATTTCTGTACCACTATCAGCACCAAACAGAATTGCTGTTTGTCTGAGGAGTCTGACCACAGTTGGCCTCATAGCTCAATGTAACTGACCCTGACCTAACTGTTGCCTGCAGTCTGCATTTTTATTAATCCTAAAGATATTCAGTGGGGTTCAAGTAAATTTTATGTTTATGTGGACCACACTTTGTGTACAGGCACATTGTCATGCTGGAAATAGGGTTTTCACTAAACTGTTGCAACAAAGCTTCAAGCGTACAGTTTTAAGTATATTTTGTGGTGCATCTTTAGGATTTTCTTAGACAAAAATTACTGAAATAGTCAAATATGTTCAGTGGTTAGACATTGCTTTCCTTTAAAGTCATGATTTTACCAAGTACTTGCTCTTGGCAGAAATAAGCCTTCATGGCAGAACAGAAAAATGTTTTAGCCAAAGAACAGTATTGAGAGAGAGAAACAGTTAGAGGAGGAAAAACAGGGGACACTGGACTTTGTTGACAGATTCTGTCAGATAAGCTACTGTAGGGCAAAAAGGAACATGTCTGTCTGCTCACCAGAGAATGCCCCACTGAGTGTTGAAAGAACAAATGAGAGAGACAGAGAGAGCAGTGGATATTGATTGACCTATGGATTCTGCTAGTAGTGAAAAAACATGTTTACTCTGTTTAATTGGAAAACTAACATCACAGGGGTGTTGTGACATGCTTGCTTGCTTTTTGTCTTGGGGTATGAGTTTCTAAGTTAACGTGTGGAATATATATATCAACCTGTCAGATATCAACCACATTACCAGGTGCTGGTACAACAACGGTGCTGTTCATACATGTTGTCTTGATAATATGCTAGGTTCAGGTTTGGTATAAGATTAGGTTATCAGTGTTACTGCAGGGTGAATGACCTGAAGTAGGTGTACTGTAAATTGCACTAGATTAAATAACCTTGTAAAAGGTTACCTCACCTAATGGTTTTCATAAGAGCAAACTACATTCCATTAGTCGAAAGTGGAACTCATTATAAGGAAATACACAGTATATGTATCATATTAAGCATGTGTGTGCTGTAATTGCTGGTCATATGTCACATATGACTTATGTATTTACTGTGCAAATGACTAAATTGGCTGGAGCATGTTAACACTTTCCTTAACTGCGTTATGTATCTGGAAGTGGAGTGGATGTAATTGGAATCCTGGTATGTAAGGGAGAATGGGTTATAAAACAGATAAGACAAACTGAAGCATTTTAGGAGTAGGACATTTAGGAGTAGGTTTTAGCAGTGTCAGCTACTGTGGGGGAAATCAGGGCAGAGAACAGCTTGGGTCAGATGAAAATAAAATAAAAGAAGACAATGCAATAACAGACATAAAAATACTTTATGCAAGTATATGAACTCATACGCAAATGCTTAGCCAAGTGCCCAGTTATGCTGTTCATACATAAGGTCTCAGTAACTAGCATTATCCCTCTTCGTGTCTGTCATTGGTTGGATAAACAGTTAGTCACAACCATTTTTGCTGTGTCTGGCAGTTGGAACAGTAGTTTTTACAGTAGTTTCTCCATGTTAAACAAGGACAGGACAAAGTAGTTTATATTAAGAGGGGAACCTTAAACCAACAGTTCTCAGCTTTGGCCTTCAAGGCCCACTTTTTTATATTTTTATAAATATGTCTTCTGTTCAAGGTTCAGGACCAAAAAGTGTTAGGCTTAGAGTTAAGACTAAATGCAATGATAGGATGTCCTACTTACACTCTGAGGAAAGGGTAAGATCTTTTGCTTTTTAAACTAGATTACTATTGCTCACTAACTAATAACAAACTTTAGTACACAAGGGGACTATAAACTTGATGTCCGCCCTTTTAAATTGAGTGTGTTAATCAGTTAAACTAATTAACTTAACTAAAAGTAACTTAAACTAACATGCGCAGAAATGTTTTTTGAAGATTTTTTTGGAAATTTTGAAGTTGATGCTACTTCCTTAGAGTTGCATTAAATAAAAAAAACTCAACCATAGTAGTTTACCTTTTTAGTTAGTTACATTAATTAGTGTCACGAATTCGGTCCATGTGGCCCACTCTGCTGGTCGTCAGTGGGAACCATCTACGGAATATTTGTTATACTACATCTCCCATGGACCCCGTACCTGGGTCACGCCTCTTCCAGGTGGCAGCCATCTTACCTCATTATGCACCGCTTAAGAACACGCACCAAACAAACCCTCAGTGCGAAGTCTAGTGTTCCATGCGGCCTGTTCTGAGTGTTCATTTCTGTGTTGGATATCTTGTATATGACCTGGACTGCCTCTCGTTCTGTGATTGTTCTCGGCCTGCCTCTTGTGACCTTTGCATTGTTTTGGATTACTCTTTGTGTTTGCCGCCTGCCCTGACCACTGCCTGTCTACTGTTTACTCTTTTGGATTGTCTACGTTGTACCTGTTTGCCCCTGTTTATACTTCGCCTGTTTACGCTGATATTGCAATAAAGAACTGCAAATGGATCCCAATAGTGTTGATCCTTCATTACAATTAGTTACATTTACATGTGGACATTGGCAGTAACATTGGTAGATGCTGTAATTCAAGTGACCTTCTAGTGTCAAACCCACAACCTTTGTGTTGCTAAGGCAATGCTCTGCAAATTGAGGAACACAATAATGTCCAGTTACAAATGAAATCAAACTTATGTTGCTAGATTATTGTTCACATTTACATACACTATGTTTCCTGGTTTTATCATTGAATTAAAGGCATTAACAACACAGAAGTTTCAAGGTGTTAAGCAGGTGAGATAATGAAGTGAAATAAAAAGGCAGGGAGGACTGAAGAAGAGGAAAGATTAGAAAACCCACAGATAACAAGTGGTTTGTACACTGAAAACACTGGCACAAAACATGTTCACATTACAGTGTTTTGCTTGGAGCCATATTTGTCAATTCTTGTCTTTTATACTTCTTTTATTTCAATGTTCTTCCTGACACTTCATTTTATTTCCACCCATCCACCTTCTATTTCCAACTTAAGTGCCGTGCTTATTTCCACACAATGTTTTGGAGTAATCACACACAGATGCTGTCTTCCTGTCATCTGTCAGGGAAATCTGTGTGTGAGTGTGTG
>JBAJNP010012465.1:0-13368 GCA_036877545.1 Yasuhikotakia modesta | reverse complement strand
GATAGAGAGAGAGAGGAAGAGAGAGAGAAAGAGAGAGAGGGAGGGGGAGAGAGAGAAAGAGAGCAGGGCAGATAATGATGAAACTGTTATGATTGGCTGGTTGCAGAGATGTGGGACACTTGTTATTACAGCTTGTTGCTCAAAACAGCTGTGAGTTTGACTTTAAGGTCTCGCGCTCAGTTTCAGACAACAACGTCCCCAGAGGAAGGAAAATGATTGCTGAATAGTTCACCCAAAAATGAAAATCCTGTCATCTTTTTCTTGCCCTCAGGTGTTTCACACCTGTATGACTCTCTCTCTCTCCCTCTGTGAAACAGAAAGAAATTTAAGCTCCACAAAGGACAAAAAAATCACCAGAAAAGCTGTTCTTATAACTTCTGTGTTATATTTTACGTCTATTGAAGACATTTTTTTTGTCATTTTGGAGCTTGTCAGCCAAAGTTCGCTCTCACATTCTTAATAATTTTCTTTCCTAAAAATGCATTCTGTAGGTGTTTGTGTTTTAAAGAAGAAAGTCGGTCATGTTTAGAACAACACGAGTGTGAGTGAATAAAGACAGCGGTTTTAAATGAGATCTCAGTTGTTATTTCTACAGAGATGCATTTTTGAGATGAACAGTTATAAAGTGTGTTGACATGTAAGGGTGAGGCAATTAAAACTGTAAGCCGTCTTCCTCTGACTACATTCACTGAAGCACAGAGTTCAGAGGAAGTTAAGTACGAGCTACAGGCTAACCAAGTACAGACCATCTAATCCTTCCTTATGTCTAGTGGGAGACATATCAGACTTGCCCTGTAAACAAACCACAATACATTGAATATAAAGAACAGCCGAAAGCGTCTCGCCTCAGCTCAGAAATCGAACATGCAGAGAAACACCAGCCCTGTGAAATCTGCATGACGAAACAGGCGCGTTACACAAAGACATTTTCTCTCAGCTTGCACAGGCTTATGTAATATTGATCTGGGCCGCTGTGGTGAAGCACAGAGACTGATTACCCATGAGGCCGTCTGATTATCTGAGACATCTTTTCCTGTTTTATGTAACGCTGTTGCTCTGGTAGTCTCTGTGTCATCAAAAGGCAGCATAAATCTATTTCTAAACACAGACTTACTTTTCATTATTTACACATTACAATATAGGGCTGAACATACTGTACAGTACAGGACAAATATACAAACACTGCCCTTTTGAAGAGCGCTGGCCAACGTACTGAGAATGATCCCTGTTACGCAGGTAATAAGATGATAGAATTATTTGATTGATGTTTGTTATCTTGGCACCGTTCATGATACTGTTGATTTTCAGAGGAAGCGTGGATGAGTCTCATAACCAGAAGCATCTGAGATGCAGAAGACCCCATTTTCTCCATCTGCTGCTGGCTGGAGAAACAGTTGAGAAACTGATGCCTTTTGACTTATTTTCTAGATATTGTGCAATTTATTCAATCAAATAAACTGCCCTGAAATGTACTGATGACCAGACTAATAGTTCTTATTAAGCTTAGAGTACTTAAAAAAAAACGCATTGGTCATAGAACATGTCCAGTTAACCCTGGCAGTACCCTGGTATTTTTCAAAAAATCTGGCAAAGACATAAAAAAAACATGTCTTAACTCCAGACAAGAGGAAACTCATGAATAAAAAATAGTGGCACAACAACAACATTTGTATGTGAACCCTATGTTTTGTGTTTGGCACTAGTTCCACCCTTCTGTCTCCCTATATTCTGAACATATTCCTGCCACTAAAATTCAGCAAAAAACCTTCTGAACAAAACTGGGACATTTCTGCAGTTTGCTGGCAGCTGTCGGTTACACTGTATTGAGTGTGTACATCGCTGGAGGGGAAACAGATGTAGATCCAGCTATATTCACACAAATACATCTTTAAAAGTTTCTGATACCAGGCTATTTTCTACACAGAAGAGGTTTACCTTTCATCTCTGTGACATATACACACAAATAAAACACATTCATTACTGTTCACACTTACAGAATCACAATTTGGATCCACTTCAGTTCACATTTGCTGCTGTCACCGAGCTCCGCCCATTTAAAGGAGCAACTCGCCAAAAAATCTGTTTGAAGCACAATTGAGAGGGTTCATTTCAAAACACAGTGCAAGTATTTGGACTGTAGCGCCACTATAACATCAAATATAATAATAATAATAAAGTTTACAGTAGCATTAGTGATTTACAATATTTCCTTTATGTAAGCTGTAAAAATCTGGTTATGTAAAGCACTTCTGATGTTTCAATATTTTCACTGTGAATGTTACAAGATAATGCAAGTTTGGAAAAAGGATGAGGCAGTTAAAAACTATATTAGAGTCGACAGAAAAACTGCTGCCTGCGTATGAGCAGAAAACTGGACCTCAGGGAACATATTTAAAATATATTAAAGAAGAAAAAATAGGGGAAAACATAAAAAATAATGAAATAAACCAAAAATGGAAGATATAATCACAAGGAAAAATCCGTAATGAAACTGTAAAAGTTGGTAGTTATTGAGATTTTTTACTGAGTTACATTAGAAAGAGACTTTAGAACGCTTTATTAGACGTTGTATTAACGTTATTGTTGGATTAAGAACCGTCTCTGTTAATATCTAACACATTGATTGACACCATTAGCCACGTAAACTGTCATTTCATCCATTCTGTCTGTGTTCAAATGCTTTTATAAGTAACAAATTTCATTGTTAGCCCTGTACCATCTTTTCCAAAACACACTCATTTGTGAGTAAACTGGGATGTTTATTTAACATCTGATGTGTCTGTCAAAGTCCTTCTTACCTGAAGATACCTGAAGAGCATAACACAGCCTGAACTGAAGGAACGCTTCGAGAACATCACACTTCTTTCAAGGACAGCCGTGGGCTGTTCATAACATCATGATCTATAAGACATGAGGGACAAAAGATAATTAAGAAGTAAACCGTGAGGCTTTCAAGGGTGTTGATGTCAATGCAGATAAAGTTGCTACCAGGATCCCAGCTAACAATTTTAGGTTGTAAAAACGTTTCCCCAACATTTCCATTAAGTAACAAAAATAGTTTCTTTTGTAACCTTTGTAAATGTTCCATTCACCACCAACTGGTTTGATACGTACCATTAAATAAACTCTACAAACACTTTTGCACAAATGTTTTTAATTTCAGAAGAACTAAGTAAACATTAGCCAACGTTCTGAGAACATTTCATGTTAGCTGGGTTAGCAGAAAAACTCTATGACCCACAATTCCCCCACAGGATTTCCCATCAGCCCATCCGTGGAATGATGAAATCCCAGCGGACTGTACAGGACACAGAGCCGTGGAACTGGAGCAGAAAAAAGACAGACACCTGAAATGAGAAGTCGGCGGTCGGCTGGAGTTTCTGACCTCTGCCTGCTGACTGGTTCAAGCAGAACTTCAGTGTTCCACTTGAAATGATTTTAGGTCCATTTTTATAGCAGAAACCAGGTGACTGAGACTCTGAGACGCAATTCTCTGGGTCTGCAGATGAAGACAACTTGGGTTATCGCTCATAATCCAGTTAGGCTAACAAAACATGTCAAGAACATGATAAGAACATGACAAGAACATGTCTAGATCTTTGGAGGTATTTCCTTAACACGGATCTGTCATGTACTCGCTTAATAACCGATTTTTATTTTATTTTTAACCAAAAAAGTAGCTTGATGAAAAGACATGAGGCAAATTGCATTGTGGGATATGTTTTACCTCAGAGTTTACACAGAATACTTCAGTTATTTACTGCACATTTAAGTTGTTTATTTTAAGTAGGTCATTTGCATGTCTTGCAAAAGCCCACCATACTTTGCATTGCAGGGTATAGTGCAAGAAACACCAGTAGTATTGCATTGAGAACACATCCCACGTTTAGAGTGTCTCTAAATCAAACACTTCCTTAATCCAGTTCACATCAGATTTGTTTATCCAGTAGTTGTGAAGTGCTCTTGAAAATCCTGTTATTCTTTAAGTCTGAACCTTAAAAAGTTTTTCTTGTTATCTGCAGAGTCACCTCTGCAAGAAAGATCATTGCAGCCCCCTGACATCCTCTCTGTGTAAAGACAATACGTTCAGAGACACTAAACACAACATTTATTTGTCTGCAGCATTCAGCCAGCATTAGACTACAGCTCACCTCCCACAAGCTCAACTGCCTTACTATCAAATCTCATTTGATAGAGTGGGGTGCAAATCACACGTGTGGCTCGGAGATATGAGCTGTTCTCTTTGACCAATCGTCAGGCAGTGAAAAGCCGTCATGGCTGGTTTTTCACCAGATTTCCAGGCAGTGGTCGTAGATTTTGGTGAGAATTACTACAACAAAACAAAAGAGATCAAACGGCATACATAGACTATCAAGTATCCCTGTGACATCACATTTTATATATATACAAGCTAAAGCTGCAATCTGAACCCTTTGTCTATCCATCGCCACCCCTGTTTGAAACATAAAACTGCAGGTTATTTTATGTACAGTAAAGTCAAGTGAAGCCCAGCTAACATTTCTCAGCTCAAATCATTCATCAGTCTTATAAACTTACTGTTGTGCATCAGCGTAAGGAGACGTTGATCTGTTAAGTACTGGCTCAATTCAATGTTTTTGTTTATTTTTAACCAAACAATGTTTGCAGCTTTGAGTATTTGTGTAACACACAAAGAGATCACAAGCTTCGGCTGATAACTGCATTACCAAAAGACGCATATCTTCCATATTTCACAATGGCAAACAGAAAATGCCTCTAACATCATCCTGTAAGCTCAAATTCACAGTTTTTCTCCCGCATTTCCATAATATTTGCCCTCTGACTCATGCGCTCATCTTAAGTGACTGTTGCCTCCGACGGCATGAAATTAAATTGCCCCACTGATTAACATGTTCGCTGTTTCCTCCTAATTAGATCCATAATTGCCCCCTTTCCCAAAACTTCATCTGTGCCTCCCATTGGTGTTCCACACAAATGAATCCTTGTTGGTCCCGTTGAATAGGTCGCATCTGTTAGAATAATGAAACTATGTCATCATTACAAAAAATACGGTCATGTTGAACATAGAAACGGAAACAGGCAATTATATATTTTGTAGATGTGCTTTTTCTTGCCTTATCCTACAGACGTTACATAAACACACAGCCGAGACCCTCAAACTCTCTCTCCTGTTTACCAGTGCGCATTTTTATTCTAAAGGGTCACTTTTTAATGCCACCATTTCACACCATACTGAAGTCACCTCTTAAAATAAACATTGCTTACAATAAACATGAGTTTTATATCTCGGTTTATTCCCTGAGTTCTTCAGAATAATAAATATATGTATTTATTCCTGTGTTTTTGGCAACAGAAGCTCAGACCACTTGAGAGATTTATAAACCTCAGGAGTGAAAAGTTCTTCCTCTTCAAAGTCACGTCTGCCCAGTTTACTCAACAGCTTGCCTTCAGTTTGGTTCTGATATTTGTCAGCTCTATTCAGCTAAAAGAGAACGTTCTTAAAACATTTGCAAATATTCTCTAAAATAACAAAAATCTTGCCGTGATATTAGTTAATAGTAAAGATGAAAAACGTTATTCTTAAGTTGTTAAGTTGAAAACATTGCAGAATAGAAACCAGCAATACCATCAACACAAACACATTTTTGAACGTTCCCAGAACTACAACACATGTTTTTTAATGGAAACGTTGGATAAACGTTCCTACAACCCAAAATTGTTAGCTGCTTAGTTCCTCAGGCCTCTCTGCAATTTTTACAAAATTTTTTTTAAGACTCTCAAGAGAATCACCAATAATGAAACCATGTAATGTGATTAATCACAATCAATGAATTTGTTTTTACATGATCAATCTCATGGGGAAACAGTTGTTAATATGCAATCTCAGGAGCTTTGGGAAAGATTACATAACGTTACGTAAATGCTTTTATAATGGTGACATTACAGGCTGGAGAATAATAGAGAATAGACGGATTATTCAGAGGTTTGACTGTGAGCTACATCAGGCTGTGGGCAGGTGAGAAACACATCATCATATGACCACAGGGCCTGCAGGCTAAGGCTAGCAGAACACACAGGAGATAACAGCAGAAGTTCAGAACTTAACATCAGCGCTGAAAACCACAGAACAATTTTAGGCTGCAAGAATGTTTCCCTAATGTTTCTTTTACGCAACAAAAACATTAAAAATGTTATTTTGAAAGTTCTAGAACAGTTCAAAACATCAATGTTTTAGACATTATATTAAATGAATGTAAAGTTATAGCTTGGTAAAGAACATTTTATAAGAACATACTTTTTTATTCTGTAATGTTTCCAAAACATTTAATGTTAGAAACGTTCAACTAACATTGCTGCAAGAACGAAAACGCTTGAGAGAACATTTAGAGAACATTAGACATTGTTCTGATAATGTCCCCTGTGAGCTGGGAAATGGTTTGTGTATCATCACATGACTCACACAAGCATTATTGAAAAACTAGCAAGATCATCAAGAACCTTTAAGAACCTTTACTAGGAACTCAAGGAGCTTTTGAGAGTCCACTCAAAGATGAACAACATGAGTCTTCATCTGTAAGTCTTCATCTATGACATTAATCACCCTAAAGACCTTTAGTTACATACTAGAAGTGTGGAGGTCATGGAGTGAGTGGTCCACCTGACCAGGATCTCCAACAGGATCCATAAAAACAAGATAGTGGGTGCTAAACCACAAAGATCTTCTTCTTAAGACCTTTCATGATCCTCTGTGTTGGATGGAGAGATTTTCTTTCTGCAAATGCATGTGTACTACACAGCACAGTTATTTAAAATAGATAAACATCTCAAAAGCACTGAAACATTTATTATAGTAGGTCTGGAATTATTGTAGCTGATCCTGGGGTCTTGAGACTACATGACATCATCTCTGGAGCGCTACATCATTAGGTTGTCGTGTCTTGTGGAGCGATGACAAATCCCACCATATCAAACTATCATTTAAAACTAGCCTTGTTGTTCATTCTCCTGACCTAACCATCCAACTCTAATCCTTAAACCGGTCGACTGATCTAATCTAAGAGACCCACAGTAAGTGGGAATAGATTGGTGTTCCCGGTGAGTAATGCGTTCGTTCTTTCTGAAACCCTCCTCCAATGAGCTCTAAATGATGTAGTACAAGGGATTGTAATCTAACATATCAAATTTGCCCAGATTTCCTCTGCAATAGAAAAGTAATAGAGCTTTGCTTAACAGCTTCAGAGGAACTCTTCAATCACATGGAAAACGTGGCTTAATGATTTAACTGCAGTGCTGCAACTTATCAGATTTTCTCTGTGTGTGTCGAACCCTTGCGTGTCACCTCTCTGCGGCGCGTCTGATTTCTTCTGCGCTCGTTGGAATTTTCCAATTAAAGGAAAATGGAAAGCTTGTGTCTTCTTGTTATCTTTCTTCCAATACAGATGTTTGCACAAGTCGTCGCCAAATTGAATCTGAAACCATTTATTTCTTGATACACAACCTGTGGAATTTGTTTAAGCATCGCTGGCACAATGTTGTGTGTGGACAGAGCAATGAACTTATAACACACACGTCTCATGAGAAACCTGGAGTTAAGGTAAACATCCAAGAGTGTTCAAAACACATTTTAGTGATGAAATGTGACCAGGAATCATCAACATGTCACTCTCACAGGCATAATGGTGATAAATCACAACCGCACTTCCTGCAGCTGAAACCGTTCAGCTTTCACCCCTGAGTTTTAACTACTGCACCACATCACCCACCCCTTTCATAAACACCCCGTGCCCTGAACACCTGAAGGCCTCAGACGTATCAGAATTCATCACGCGTCTGCAGACCTCCTGCAAATGAATAAATTACAATAATCTGAACAATTAATTTGAAGCACCTCAGAAATATCTGTTGGGAAACAACTAATTTGCCATTTACAGGGTTTAGTGGAATTGATTGTGTTCCAAAAAGCATCAGCCAGTGCCTGCGATTAACATCATCACAATACAGAAACATTTGGTCTGACTGCGTTTTTTTCAGAGATGAAGGTCAGATTGCCAGCTAACAATTACAGGCTGTCAGAACATTTCTCTTACATTTCCATTCTGCAACAAAACATAATTTTGAAAGTTGTATACATCTTATTGCTTGATTAGAAGATCGTTCTTTTCTTATGTTAATTTTTGTGATACATTAATTTTAATGTTTCACTAAAAAGTAAAATGTATGATACAGGATATATACAGTCACCCTGAAAAATAACTTTTAGAGAACGCCAGGCAATGTTCTGTGAACGTTCCCAGTTTCCTGTGATTAACAGCGTCACGTTGCAGCAACATTTGGCCGGCTGTGTTTCCTCTCAGCGATGAAGGTCATTTTTACGGCGGAGGCAGGAACCACGAGTGTTAGGCTGTACTCTGTGAATTGGTTCCTTTTGTGCTGATAAATCCTGATTCTCCTCCTCATTTTATCACACAGATTCCAGGAAGCCTGAAGCAGTTAATGACTGCTGTTGGTAAGACACAGGGACTGTGCTGTGATGTACTTTTATCAACACTCCTGACAGCTTTAATTAGCCAGACTGTGTTTGGCTGGACGAGAGAAAGGAGGCGACAGCTCTCGCTTCTTATGTGCGCGACTATCCAATGAGCTCGCGGCTTTGTTCGGCGCTCGACCGGAGAGACAACAGGCTTCAAAAGGCCTGACAAGCATGGAAGCAGAAATAGGATCATTAATGAGGCCGAATTGATCCTACAGATATGCTTTTATACTGGCCGTCCTTAAGAGGATTGTTTACCATGCCTGAGTCTCAAAACATCCCAAAGTTTGTCCTGCTGGAATAGTGCTTTGTAACTATTGCTTTGGAGCACAAAGGAGAGAGAGAAAAGGGAAGATTTTCCATTAATAATGTTGTGGTTCACAGTTTTTTAAACAAATAAAATGCATTAACAATAGTTAGAAATAAAATTACTCTCACGCCACTTAATTAAAGGTGTGACAATTATAAAGCCACTCATTTATTTATTGCGCTTAACTCACTAAGTTCAAGGAAGAGTTCAATAAATATGTACATGAGTTACATCAGCCAAAATAAAAAGATTTATTGTCATTAGTAACTGTTTGTACTTTAAAACGAGTTTGTGTGTCTAGCTTTAAACAGAGACCCGGGAGTTTTTCCTGCAGTTTTTCCTGCCGTCTGCCCCTCGGCTCTCTGCACATCACAGAGAGCAACACAATTTCCTTTCCTTTATGAGACGCTACATACAATCTGAGACCCAGTCAACCCTGTTATATTTTACAGCTAATCCCAGCCAAACCGCAACTACACCATTTCTTGGACTTTCTGCAAATTTATTCCCATTCTGAAGACAGTCATCAAGGTTACAATATGTGTTTTTATCAGCAGCAATATATTACTGTCAACCGATTCTAGACCCTCCAAATTGCTTGGACGTTTACACTGTTTATATCTCCGCCAGAGATCAAAAATATGTATAGAGTTTTGCTAAAGTAAGTGCGTGTGGGTGTGCGGACACCAAATTTGCGAGTATATTGAAAGAACACTATAATATAAAGGTTCTTTCACCTTTAAACCCGGTGCTGGAACCATAAACATTATGTAACGGTATACAAAAACATCTTTTTTCAAAAAAACACTTTTATTTTTCTTTTATATATTAAGAAGTTCCTAAGAAAGTTCTTCGTAAAAACAAAAGAGAGGGGGGCAAACACATGTTGTGGATGACAGATAAATTGGCTTAAAAATACTTAGAAGCACTTAGAAAAAAAATTCTTCATGTTAGATAACAAGAAAACTATCACAAGTATTAATCACTTTTATAAAGTTTCAAGACTAAAGTACTTTATCACAAAGGTCAGAGAACTTTTTGTGAAAGGGCAACACTATCATTGAGGCTCGGGTACAAAGACCTCGGGCGTCTGGCCAGGCAGCGATACAAATACATCTGGTCTCTCTGCACGCTATACAGCCTGGAAAAATCCCTGCATGTGATAGAGGTGTTGATACATCCAGAATCCTGCTGAATCTGACAGCAGCTCAATACTGGAAAACCTAATTAGTGCTGGTCGCTAACACAAGCATCAGAACAAGTGTTGCTCAAACTCAGTGTCAGGGATTTGAACAAGCCCCAAACCCTCTGTATTAAACATTGGTGTGTAATCTGCCCCACTGACAGATGACCTAGCTAAAACACAGGTTGTAGGAATGTGTTCGTTTTGTTATCATTAACAAAAATGTGTTATTTTGAAGGTTCTAGGAATATTTAAAACTTTTAGCGAATGTTAGCCAAGACTCTAAGAACGTTTTCTGTTATCTGAGGCGGTGTGCTGTTACTAAAGACTGATAGTTTTAGCTGAGAAAAAAATTAGTAAAAATAATACTACTTATATCCAGAGAGAACTTGAGGGTGGGTTTTCATGTCATGGGCCAATACGAAACCGCCTAAAACACCTTAGCAACAACGGCCATTGAGAACAACTTGGCAACCACATTCCTACTACGCAACTTCCTGGAAATTTCCACAAGTTCCTCACATTTTTTTTTTAAATTACTCTTAATTCACGGGAAATGTACACATACTGAATTAACATTTTGTCTATAACCAACTGAACATTTATAAATCGCAAAGAGCACAATCCTCCCACGGCTTTCTGTGTGTCGCCTTTATGCAAATATTTACAGTCATTTGTGTCTCAAACACTAGCATGAATCGAGCAGAATCCCACTCACGCTAACTGCCTCAGCATTCACTGCCAACAGAGTAACAGCCAGCTTGACATCGCTGCCAGCAGCGTCTCATCGCCGTACCCGCGTTTACTGCCCATCAACGCCTGCCTGTATCCACCGGAGGAGCCGCCCAATCAGAGTACGAGACTTAAGACAGCAGAAGAAGACAACAGCTACAGAAAACCAGCAACAATAAACCAGCGCAATGTATCACCTGATCTTTGAAGACCAGCAGGACTTCCTGAGGAAACGTGCATTGCTCAAACATTGGTCAGTCATTGCTCAGGAAAGATCTCAGTTCTGCTTTAATGATGTATCACTTTTTCCTAAAATAAAAAAATATAGATTTCTTAACTCAGCAGGTGGAGATTTCAAAATGAAGTCATGCATTTCTCAAACCCAAATTTGTCTCAAGCTATTCATGATCATTTTTAAGTTGCATCTCAAAATTGTTTTGGCAAATGCTGGTGTTACAAATAAAAAAAATGTTCAAATAATGTTTTTACAGCAAAGCAATAGCGTTAACACGACATCTAAAAAACTGGTTGTTTCAAATGTTCTAGGAATACATTTCTAACATTTTTATTATTTATTGGAAATGTTAGGGCAACATTCTTACAGCCTGAACATGTTAGCCGGGTAACATGTTATTTTAAGCTGATATTAGTCTTGACGTGCACGTGTCAAAATCCATTCCCTGCGGGTTTAAACACAACTCCTGCGTTTGCTGAAATCAAGCAGTGGTTCAGCAGTCATGTGGAGAAACACACGAGTCTTCATGAGTCCGGATCGTGTGTTCGTCTCAATCAGGGCAGACAGTGATGTGGGCAGAGCGGCGGCACAGATGGTGGAGAGAGGTTTGCTGAAGACCACAGCTCTAATTTCCCCCCGGGAACCACAGCCATGTTCCCCAGACCTAAAAAAAGACAAAGCAAAACACTACATGGACATTTTCAGCGGCCCACTTTACAAACACACGGACTTCCTGAGAACATTGACTCCTTTGTCCTATTTATAGTGGAAAGAGTTTCAAACGAGGCCGGCAGAACAGCAGAGCGTTTTAAAGGAGCAGCACACTGTAAACATGTTAGTCATACAACTGCAATCTGTAATGTTTGCCTCTCTAATGCCATCTCTGTTTATAAAGATACAATTGCATGTGGATGACAGGTTTAAATTCTGAACAACTGATGTTTAAACAAACTACAAATGCTGAATCACGTGACATAATAATAATAATAATATACATGCTCCTTTATTACCCGTGACATCATAACAGATCTGTGTACAACACAATCTTCTTAATACACAACAGTAAGTGTATAATAATGCTTATTAATCTAACCTAATAAGTCAACTTTCCCAGCAAATGTCACACTTGCTTTATTTGACATCAATATACATTAAGAAAATATGTAAAAGTCACCTGCAATTTTATGTTTCAAACAGAGATGGCGACAGAGAGTCAGCGTTCCAGATTGCAGCGTTACAGCACAGCCTCTTATTTGTGTTGTGAAATCTGTACTGAAGAAAAGGGCAAAGGTTAAGGAAATTAACACAGCATTCATAATACCACAGGATGAGGTTTATTTACTGAACACCCGCGTGTAAAATCCAACTTCAAACAGTGAGGCAGACATCAGATCTGACACATGTGCAACAGTCGAAACTCAAATCCTTCCTGCCTTTTATTATTCAGATAAGGAGGGACGGTTGGGGGCGTACGCCTGGTATTCCTGAAAATAACAAATGCTCAGCGAGACACAGATTGTAAAGAGGTGGTTTTATTCAGAAATACCAAGAGCTACGCGTCCTGGCATTAAAATACTGCCAAACGAACAAACGCTATCCCGGATCCTCACACACTCTCATAAAACACTCTCAAAACCGATATGCAAACTGCATAACATCAAGCATTTATGCCCATAATCTCTCCCTACACACTCTTATTTCAGACTGAATGACATCTTTACATTTGAACCGGAGATGAAAAGAGATGTGTGTGTCAGAGATGTGTGTGAATTTAAAGGTAAAAAAAGTGGAGTCATTGTTTCTGGATGCATTGCAGCTCACCTCCAAAACGTAGCTGAGGAACAGAAAGCAGAACCCGGGAACATTCTTAGAACGTTTAGAAAACATTAGCCAATGTTCTATCAAAGCTTTTGTTAATATCACTAAATATCAAAAATATTATTATTGCTTGTGGTAAATTTTAATAAATGTTAAGTGTTAGAAAATAAAAATTATGCTTGAAAAATGTTTTTATTAACCACCAATGTTAATACAATCTCTAAAAAAGCTTTCAAAATAACATTTTTAGTGTTTTTGTTCCTTAATGGAAACATTAGAGAAACGTTTAGAGAAAAGACCTCCAGTCCCTGTCAGATTGTGCTTTTATTCATTAGTTTAACTAGAGTAACACTTTAATTACCTGTGATGTCTGACGTCTCTGCAAACTCCAGCACAATGTTTAATGGCTCTGTGGTACAAGATCATTTGTCTGTCGTCGCGTAACAGCTGTGATTTACCTCAGCGATGGAGAGCTGGATTCAAGCATGAAGTGTTGCTAACGCTTCACAATAAGGGCCCATTTGCTAACACTAGTTAACTATCATATTTAACATAGCAAC
>JBAJNP010012464.1:0-13370 GCA_036877545.1 Yasuhikotakia modesta | reverse complement strand
ACATCTTACTATATGCATGTTTATGCCCCCCATCTCTGACCTGCAGTGTACTGACGTGTAAGGGGGTCCCCATGCCGTTGATGGTGTTCTTGGCGGGGGTCTTTCCCTCCGCCTTCTCCTTGCAAGCAATCTTTGCTCGCTCCGCCTCCAGCCGTTTAGGGCTGTTGAGCATCACCTGGACCACAGCATATTCCACCAGGGAGGCGAAGCCAAACAGCAAACAGGCAATCAGCCAGATGTCGATGGCTTTCACGTAGGAGACCTTGGGCAGTTCAGAGGCCAGAGAGGTGCACTCAGAGGAGAGAGAGAGAACCGACAGGATCCCTGAGGAGAGGGAGAGATTAGTCATTAGATCCGATGAGCTGAGATGAGCTTAAACATTGATCCAAAGCAGGACTAAATGTTTACTAAAAACAAACTGGAGTTAACTGAAAAATAACATCTGCAGCCCTGTTAGGACTGCGCATAAAAATGTCATTAATTTTATACGTTTCCTTTTAGAAACAAGCTTATCAGATTGTTACTGAATTAAAATTGTAGTCATACAACATTCCTCAAGCTTTGAACACATTTTAGTTCAATTTAAATCAATTAAGCAGAATGACACCAATTCTCCCCAAAATGAGCTCCAATTCCTTCTACACTTGTTTATGAATAAATGTAATGATGCAAAAATCACACAAGCAAAATAAACAATCGCACCCCGCAATTTAATAACCGATTAAATGACAGTGAAAACAAGACAAACAATGATAGCGATTGTGATGTCATCAATGGAATCACACATATAAAAAAACACAATATAATGTATCATTTGAAAGCATGAGAACCACAATCATCACATTTCACGGCACCTGACAGAACCTCCATCTCTGATCATCTTCTCCCACAGACTCCACAGCGCGGTTCCCGGAGCAAAAACACGCCTGAGGGCTACAGAGGAGCCTGATGGAAAATCATGATGGAAAATCCTGGATATGCGGATATTTCCATGCCAAGCAATTGATGAAAAGAAGCTATAAAAATGATGAGTCTCATTGAAAGACTCGCTGACGGATGAGCGGGTGGTGGATGAGGAACGAGAAGGATGGGGTTGTTATGATGGTACAGGACTCCAGTTCTGAGGATGTGAGATGAGGACCAGACGTTTGTGACAGGACAGATGATTGGATGAAGTACCCAGAGGCACGCGGGCGGCGCTGGCGTCGGGGTTGATCCAGAAGGACAGCCAGGAGAGGACGACGATGAGCAGGGTGGGTGCGTAAACCCCCATCATGTAGAAGCCCACCTGCCTCCTCAGTGTAAAGATGACCTCCACACAGGTGTAGTAGCCTGACATACAGACAACAGTTCAATAATAGAAGTTGTTTTAAATGGACACATGTATACAGTGTGAAATATTTAATACAGGAAAGGTTCTGCACTGATATAGTGCTATAAACAGACTTTATAAACAGACAGGTAAGAGCTTTTACCTGTCCCTGCGTAAAACTTGGTACAGTTGCCATATTCAATGTCCTCCTGTTTAATATCAAACTGAGGCAGAGCAATTTCATCCATCTGTACAGGGTCTCCAGACTGCCACATAAACTGCAGGTCATCCGTGGTGTAGCCAACTACACACACACACAAATACACACACACACAAATACACACACACACTCATTAACTAATTAACAGCATACCAATAACATCAGAGAAAAATACTATAAACTTAAAGTCACTATAGAAATCTGTCAAATATGAGCCAATATATATTTTTTTTCCATGACTTTCCAGGCACAAAAAAGCTTTAAAATTGAACATTCCCTGATTTTCCATGTTTTCTATTACCATGGAAACCCTCCCCACATTATTTTTTATTTATATTGTATATACAGTTGCATTCATATGTACATACAGCTCTCCAGCTGCATTTTGCATCGTTGGGTGTCCATGGGGAAGAGCGTCAAGTCCAGCGGACAAGAGAGAGTAACTGACAACCTGTGGAGAGAGATAACAAACAATTGTGAGTCCTGTACAATGAATGGTGCAGCAGTCCAACTAAACTGGCATTATGTCAATAATCTGACATCATTTCCTTTAAATATGTTTGAAAGCACCAGCATACGTTCTGTTGTGCTGATAAGACATGAATAACTGTTTAAGAGAAAAATATACAGATGCCTTTGGTTCCACTGAAAGCTGCAAGGCTAGAAAAACCATTCATGAATATAAATCTAATATATATGAATCTGTTGATCACACACACACACAAACACTCACATTCTCCAACAGTGAGATAAATTCTTCATGCAGTTCCCTTTCCATCCATCAAGACATATTTATTTAAAACCTTATTAACACACAAAAGCTTTTTGGTTTTCTTCTGTAATGTGACATGTATGGTCTCAGCTACAGCAAAGAGCTTCTTTTTACAAAGATACAGAAATGCATTCTGGGAAAAAGCCAAAAGTGAGTAAGGCTCCCAGAAGACCACCCAGCTCATGCTGTGATACGAGTAGCATTATACATAACATAACATAACATAACATAACATAACATAATGCAGGTCTCTTCAACACACTTTCCATCCAGACTGAAATTGATCAGTTCCAATGTTTACATTTGATCTTTGTCCTAAACTGGACCCTGTCCAACACACAGCTCACAGTAATAGATTCATTTCATATTTCCATAGTGCCAAAAGTTCTACAATTCTGTGTAACATGGGACTCCATGGTACCAGACCTCCATCAGACTTCCAGAAGACCTCAGAGAGCTTCATCCCCTCATCAGGGCTTGTAGATAAAACAGAGGTAAGATAATGAGGGTGTCCTCTGCTGTTAAGGGGCTGAACTTTCACATGGGATCAAATAGCAGAGGATGTAATTTAGGTGTCAGTGCTGAGGGGAAATCTTAGGGTGCGCTGAGGTATCGGATGTCCATTCTCAGATCACTGTGTCCCTTGAGGTTTATTAAAAGCATTAGGGATCAGAGACCCTGTCACTCAAGCATGCAGACAGGGCTTAGAGCGCATTGTTGTTTTCAGATAATAGACATTTTAAGCCACTCAATCTAGAATTAATGAATGTTTTAATATCTCTGCAATAAAAGGTAATTGCTCATGTAGTTCTTTTGTGGCTCAGGGGGGTAAACCGAGTTACGGTTTATTCTTAACATTTCTTAAGGGAATAATATTGTATACTGAGATAATTATTGACATACAATTAGAGTAAAGAGCTACAAATTTTAACAGGACAGCAGGAAGAATCTTATAAGAATATAAGATAAGAATCTAGATGCAGTTTATGGAAGACTGGCAAATCCAAGCATAGATTATCATTTGTTGGGATTATAAAACCAAGACTGCTGCAGTACAAACAAGAGCCAGATTTATTACACCTAATTTGTCTAAAAAACTTAGTTCACCTAAAAAACTGTTCACCTCATGCTGATGAGAACGTCTCCGTTTCTGAAGATAAAGAGCAGGATGTTCTCCTGAGTAACATCATGGAAGTTTGCACTCTTTTCATTGGCGAAGAAGAGGTCTGGTTTCCACAGACATTTGAACATCTTGGGGTCAACGGTGAGCGAGTCGGATTTGAAGTCCTGAGGAAGTCTGAGTCTGGGGTCATTCCAGCGCTGTCTCAAGAAGATGTTTACGCGATAGTCCTGTGTGAGAACGACTGTTAAACATCTCAAACGTTCCCAAATCATGATATATGTTGAATGAACCACACAAAACACTTAAGGAAACCCAGTTTACAATTTCATAATTATGTAAAAAAATGTTATTCTAAATGTTTAAAATGTTGTTGTTTAAAACATGTAAAACATGAATGTTTAAAATATCAAGTGACATTGTGTTTGGAAATATTGTTTAAACATTTTTTAAACATTCCACTAACAACTCAGGAAAATGTTTTGATATTTATAAAGCACAAAATTAAAAACAGTTGTTACTGCAATAACTTTTTGATAACTTTGAAAGTTATTTTAAAGGACATTCTGAGAACGTTCTGAGAGCTGGAAACCTGTGTCTTCAAAATCTCATTTTAGTGACACACAGAAGCAACAGAAGGCTTGCTGTGGGTGGGTGAATTTGACATGGGGGGGCCGGCACCTGTCTTTGTGTTAGATGATAGGAACCTTTACTTGGGCTCAGAAACAGCACATTAGCCCTTAAGGGTAACACAGGAGCCCAGGTGTCTAAGGCATCGCCACCGCAACCTGCATTTCTCACAACGCCTGAGCGATGTTTTAAAAACACTCGTCTCTGAAGCACAGAGGTAATGGCTGGTGTTGAAGTCACACAGCTGCGGAGCTTGAAGCTGCTCCTATTTACATTTCCAACTATCGCAAACATCAGCGGTGCGTGACGGGTGCAGCAACAAGGGCTGGTGGAGTATCTGAGTGCATACACTGGGGAAAATACAGGGTTTGTTAAGTCAAATTGGCCCCAGCGTCTCTGCTGGTCTGCTTTGATGTGGCATTTTCTAGCGAAGCTTGTTTTGCTAGCACTGATATTGTGGCATAACAGATATAATGCCACACTCCAGCTGTGCGGCAGAGCCAACATTTCTGTGTGTGTGATTCACATCCTGGTATGTCTGTTTTTCATTCAAGCCTCCGAATAGGGAAATGAACCGTGCATTACACACACCAGCTAGCATCATGCATAATTTTGTGTGGTTTAAATTTGTTAGGCTTTCCTTCCCAAATGTGCAAATAAACTTTGCAACTACTGTGGTAAGCAAAGCGCTTCTGTTCTGAGTCAGGTCTCCGGTGAGGTCCTAAATAGATTTACTGCATTTCTCGATTTTCCCACCTGCGCAGGTCCATTTTTTTGGTTAACCACAGCAGGAATGATGCGCCGTTTTTTTGGTAAGGCGACACAAGAACGCAACCTCATTTTCAAACACATAACAGCTCTGTGTCACGCAATGCCTCTTTAAAACCCCAATAAGCTGCATTCGGCTTTGTGCAACACGACTGAGGAAGAAAACATGCCTCTGATCTGCTTCCATGGGAAATATTTTCATCAGAGGTGATCTGAGACATTGGCATGATGGGTGCCGCTGCTCGTAAAGACTCAGATGTAAGACTGCGGTTCTGTGCTCGATTCTTTTCCATGGTGGAGCATTTAGCAAACACACTAAGCCCAAAATAAAGCCCACAGCCACAAAACCGTAACTGTCGTTCTCTGACATTTTTCTGTCAAACGCGTCCCTATTAAAATTTTTCATACTTTACAAACGTTTGCGACTTTGTTCTTTTGGGAAATAATTATTGAACATAGCAATCTAATCAATTATATTTTATATTCCATAAACAAACAAAGAAAACGTTACTTAAAAAAACTTATCAGAAAGAGTAAGAACAACAAAACTTTACAAGTTTCTTGGAAGAAACATGAATAATATATAAGGCAAATGTCACTCTGATTGATTTCTGTACAGCCTTTTTTACTAAACATTAAACTTAATATTTTGAAAGTGACTTTTCATACAGTGACATTAAAAATGTGATTGATTGAGAATAACTAACTTTGAGCCAGATTTAATGACTAACATTTACAGTGTTGTAGGAACTGCAGTTATGAAAACAAGGAAATGTAAAGAGAACATGTCATGTCATTTACTGTAGTAATTCAGTGCAAGAACAACATTTCTACTGACAAATGAAACACATCATAGTTTTGAGGAACACAATACCATGGTTGTCTCCTGTATGGACCCAAAACTGTTGATAAAAATGTTCACGCGGTCCTCTACAGGAATACCTGAAAAATAAAAACAATCAAAGATGAACAAAGAAATGAAGTTTTCATTCTATGTTCTCACAGGCTATTACGAATAACAATAACTATTAATTACTATTGGGTATCTACCCTGAAACACATGTTTTTTGTTACAGTATATATACATTATATGAGAAGCATGACATTACAGGAAAGCCCTGCTATACTGCTATTCCTATGGCCAAGATTATAACGTTGATTTTAATGACTACCAGGAACTTTCATCCCGACCAGATATAAAACGCAGTTGGCTGGTCACAGGCAGCAATAACATTGAATCATACAGCAAGTTCATAACACTCACACCACATCAAACCCCCTCTAATCTACATTTACACTGACTGCCAGAGAGAAGGGAAGCAAAACAGGTTGTCATGGTTTACAACCTGCTTCATTAAATCTGGAACTGAAAGTACTTAACTACCCCAATGTATATGAATGGACTGATGGACAGACAGACAACAGTACATATAAACTGACCTTTGAAGTTGGGTCGGATTCGTGGGTCATAACTAACCAGAAGCCGGTTAAGGATGTTACTAGTAGAGTTGGCAGGAACCCGTGCGAGGTCTTCTGAGGACAGCTGCCTAAAAAGACAAACAGCAGAAGGCTTATATATAGATATAATGCATATATATATATATATATATATACACACACACACACACACACACACACACACACACACACACACACAAATATATATATAAATAATCGGGTCGAGTTGGACAGTACTCACGAAGGACAGTAAACCTGTTTCCCTTTCTTCTTTCCTTTCTTTGCCGATTTTTCCTTGCTGGCTCCTCCATCCATCCACAGACAGATGATGAGCAACAAGATCATCATTTTCCACACCTTCATTTTACAACATCTCAACTGAACCTGCAAGACACAGAAGAAAAACAAAGCTTGTATCAAGAGCACATAATTCTGAAATAATTGTTATTTTCCTGCTGTGCATGAGTCAGATTAATGCAATAAATAACACATATCTGAATATCTATATATTTCTAATATCTTGCTATTATTATGTTTAAAAAGCGTTGGCCTGTAAGATGAAAAGATAATTATGCAACTATTGTAGCAGGTGTGATTTAATTATTTTTCTAAAGGTTTAATTCATCCACTTTAATCCACTTTATTGTATATATAAAGAAATATTTTGCAATAAACTGTAAAAAACATCAGCAATAGCAGATGCTCAGAACGGCATTTCTGCACATTATTAGGTCAATATTTTTGCTTATGAATGCAGCTAGACACCATTATAACAGAGCAGCAACATTCAGCGTCTCAGCGGATAACTGTGTGAGCTCTCAGTGGGACACACAGTCAGGCAGAACTGTGCTGAGATGTCTTAGAGACTGATGACCTGGGAATCTGGCTCTGCTGTATCTGTGACGGCTTTAAATTTGTCTTGTGGTGTCTGTCACTACGGGTGGTCAAAAATGTGCTACTACAGAATACTCAGTACCACACAGTTTCCTTTTAAACCACAAAATCTACACAATGAGCTTAGATATACAATAAATATAGGAGGCCCTACTTGCCTGTCAAACTATATATTTGGTTACTTCTGTGCACTATAAGAGAAGGCATGGCGATTTACATTTATTCATTTGGCAGACGCTTTTATTCATACAGCGAATTCAATGTATACATATTATTTTCTTATCTTCCTCTGGGATCAAACCCACAACCTTTGCGGTGTAACGCAATGCTCTACCAGTTGAGCTAACAGGAAGGCCAATTGGCAAAAGCATCTGCAATAGCAGGATTTGGCAATTACTATGAACGGCGGGCAGGGTCTCGTGCTTTCAAAGCTTGGTTGCTATTGCTAGCATCTCCAAAATGGCCGACCCTACCTTTAAGCTAAAAAATAGGCCTGCATGTCAAGTTTAAAAAATGCCCAAATTGACCTATTTTACTGCTTTAACACGTACAGTCTCGCTGCAAATATCAACCATCGATGACTGTCCAAGACGCAGAGAAGAGGAAACTATTAGAAGGTTTAGCATGAGGAATTCCCCTCTGGGGAGGACAGCCAGAAAACTCTTAAAAAAATCCTTGTCTAGACACCTTCACCCTCCGCCGGTGGAGACCTGAGCCTCAGCGGGTGCATTGATCATCTCAACTGAAGCAGTCCAGCACGTTCCTCCAATATCTCACTCATTCCATCACTGTTATTATCACCAGATGCTTGTGTTTCTTACTAAACAATCCTCTCCAATCTCTCTCTCTATCATCACAATAAAACCCAACAATATACAAGGTCAAATTTCAACTCAAACCTGTTATGCAAGACAGAAACATATAGCACCAATATAATTTATAATGTGGCAATATTTCAAATACAATTGCATTTATTGCCTAACAAATGAGAAAATGTAAGTTAACAAACAACTTGGCAGTGCTGGGTTCAACATTACAAAGTAACAATATTAAGGCCCATATTATGTAACAGTCTGTATATCCCATCACGTTAACCTAGCATTCAATGCAAGTGCAATATTTGTACTTCTCAATGTAAATATACAACGCGTGGCTATAACACAACCTGTGGATGCTTTGAGCATCAAGTTGAGGAAGTTACAGGCAGGCATGACAGAAAACAGACCAGAGAGGATGACAGATGGGCAAACATACGACAGCAACGACGTCCACCATCATTGGGGGGCTGAGTTACTCTGATGGTGGGATTAACACAGAATGACAACATACGCGTGCATCACAACTGCTGTATTCATCGTACACGTTTAAAACTACACATCGACTGCTTTATAAAACAAATATGCACTTACCATTTCAATACGGTCTCCGATGTGGTCCAAAAATCAAAATGTAATAGAAGAAATATAAAAGCTAACAGTGCAATCGGTCGTTAAACAGTCTTCGTGACCGGTCGCCGTCTGTCTTTGCGCATCCTGGTCTTTATTCAGCGCCTGTTGAAATGGCGTTTACAGCGAGACAGTCCTTTCTGTCCGTATTTACATCATCTATTTTGTCGGATCTGCACGCATATGTAACGCAATAGCCTTTTGCGTTGGTAAGGGGTTGCCAAGATGGAGCCGCGCGTGTACCTGTCACGCAACATGCGCAGTAGCGCCAGACAAAAATCACCAGCACACAGTTTTGTTTCTTTTTCTGTTTCACACTTGTTTCTATGTGCAAAAAAATGTGCAAAAAAAAATGTGCAAAAAATGCATACTTTTTTTTTTAACATGGCTCAGGAAAATAAATACAACGAATCATTAACTTTAAGCTTAAAATAAATAGTTCAAAAGAACCAATAAACGATTGCAAATGAGTTATTTACAAATAGGTAAATGCATAATGGCTAAAAAATCAAGTAATTTATTTAACTGAGTAAACAATTGTAAAATAAATCAAATTCATACTAGATAGAAATACTAAGAAGAATACTGAAGTAAAGCACAAGTGTGCCGGCCAACAGACACAGAGGCTGGATGTCTGCCAATGCTTTAAAATAAATGACTGTGTGTTTACAGATCGTGTGAGAGAGGATGTGTGTGAGTCTTTAGGTCCATCAGGGCATAAAAAAGTTACTGACCGCTCTTATAGTGGAATAAATGCAGCGGTGATTCAGGTTCGGCCAAATCTAGGCCAAATCCGCTCTATTACCCCCTATGAGAGAATTCAAACACTATATAATTTCCTCACAGTACAACACGGACATTGAGAACAATAAGCAAACCTGAGACACATTTCTCTCATGCAGCTACTCTCTAAGGGTTCTCGGTGAACGTTTTTGGATGGAGTGAGCATGAAAACAGACATTCACGAACTTTCAAAGGGCACGCTGGTATTTAGCAGAGGTCCAAAGACCTCAGGCGTTGTTCCTGTGCAACTGTACACCTCTTCCATCAACCATGTCAGAACAATAGCTGCCTTTCTGCTTTTAATTGAATCGGTGCATAACAAACTAATAGCGCGTGCACATAAACTACATCGCTGATTAATACCGGTTACATTAAATCTCTGACAATAAATGACCAAGAACAAAGGGGGTCTTGTCTGTAGAATAAGTTCAGCATTTGGCAAAGAGCCACACGGCTGATGGACAACACAGAACCGGTCCAAAAATGTGTCAGTACGTTCTAGCAAATCGAATGCGATATTATATCTGGCATGCAGCTCCACTTTGCTATCGATCAACGCGCTCTTGTGCTGACACATTTCTTGTGTAAAATAAAAATAAAAGCAATTGTAGCATGACAGTAACACTTTGTATTTTTAAGAGGTACTTTTCTTAGCTTTATGATGTGTAGCTCTTAAGAAGTATCTTACAAGCTTTGCGTGTGACTGTTGGATTATCTGAAAGACACTGATGCACAGTGAGTTATCAAATATGTTCTCAGAACATTAACTAACGTTCACTAAAAGTTTTCTTAGCTATTGAAAATGTTTTTGCAGTAATGCTAGTAAAGTGTTTTTAGCATTATATGTCATATATACATACATTTTTAATACTTTTTTAAACTTTGGACTTTTGAAAGTTTTTGCTACACAATGGAAATGTTATGGAAACATTCTTACAACCCAAATCTTTGCTAGCTGGGTACACCAACTAAAAGTTAATAAAAGCATTAAGAAATAAAGAAATTGCCACAAGCCTTTGTCAGTTGCCTTTTTATAGAGACTATCTACTTACATTATGAATTTAAAGCAGTTTTTTTTAAAGCTGTATAGAAAAGCACTTGAAATGGTTGTTAATGTAACATTAAATCTGTGCATCACAGATAAGCCTTTGATACAGAGATTTATCTGTCTCACTGTCTGTCTCAAAGATTCACACTGTAGTTCTTGCCAATAAAGGTTCGACTCATCTGCATGACTTATCCACAGACGTCAACACATTATCTGTCCAACATCCTTATCAGATAAAATCAACCTAATCTGTCTATCTCTCCACATAAGCATGGAGTAAAAATAGGATGTTTATAGCATCATACCATTTTAATTCCACCTTTATGTGTCTTGGAATAAATCCAAATGGATTGAGGTAACAAAGATCGATTTCTTACATTGGAAAAGCGACATACTAAAAAGGCGATTTAAATCAGCTTTAAAATTATGAAAACAAGGCTAGCACTATTAAATACAGCATACAATAGTGTTATATGCTCTGGTTAATGCTCCTCTCTGGTGAGGTATGACAGATGCTCTGCCTGACAGATGCTACACTGGACAGTTGGTGACACAATGTTTGTTTGGTTTCATCTATGACTTCATTGCTAACAAACAAAGATTATGTTTCCGCCGGATGCTAACTCAGTGCGGCAGTGACCGCAGCGACCTCTCTTCCTCCAATCACTGAATATCTGCACTGTTTGTATTTTCACTAATTCTACGTCACAGTGATTCACAGGACCACCGTGAAAGCATTAAAAACTCTGCAGCGTGTTTGGCTAGAGAAAATAACAGTCTACTGGTCTACTGTAGACCCTCACTCACATACCCAAAGAGAGAGAGAGATATACTTTCTAGCGAAGGGTGCGGACATCTGCTCTAAGTTTTGGGAACTAATATGATACCCTAATATGATACGCCCATGGCCTCCAGTCTGGCAACACTACACTGCACTTGTACACTACATGTCACTCTGTGTTACTAAAACATCTATCAGCAATAGGCTCTACACAGTAAATATTGGCCAAACATACCTGCCTAACTCAAACAGCGAATTAAATACATCTTTTCACAGTACCTGTATTGTCTCAAAGGCCTCTTCC
Source organism: Yasuhikotakia modesta (assembly GCA_036877545.1). Classification (NCBI taxonomy): domain Eukaryota; kingdom Metazoa; phylum Chordata; class Actinopteri; order Cypriniformes; family Botiidae; genus Yasuhikotakia; species Yasuhikotakia modesta. The sequence goes on along the minus strand of JBAJNP010012464.1, from coordinate 1,835 downwards.
ACTTTCCTGTTACTCTCACAAAACACACACAGTTTACGAGAGTTTACTGAGATCGTACTTGTGCTACACATAGTCGCCAAATTAGACATTTCCTAAAACATAAGAACAAAGTTACTTTTGAACTTTGGTTCACTGTTATACCACACAGTTCTTTTTAGTTGTGCGAAATAACAAATATTATTAATTATTATTAATATTTAAAATATGTAGATCGTAACAGCCAGATTTACATCTCCAGAATGCTCCTGATTTTCCTCTTTTTCTGTGGTGGTCAGAGGCTACAAGTAAATTGCTTTGCCATGACATCATTTGTCTGGTAGAATCGCTTCAATGTGTGGCTTTCTCTGATTGTTTAGTCTGCCATGGGAATCTACATGCATGTAAGGAATTCATTGACAACAGGGAGATGAGATTTTACCACATGAAAGGAACTATGAGTTGATGCATTGGGCAGGGGGATGGAAATTACTCACAGGGGGGATCGAGGGCTCTGATATAACAAATTGACAGCCTTTTCCCTTAAGATGCATTAGGCATTGTTCTGTTTTCACAATAACTACACGCCAAACAAAGCAATGAAAATATTGAGATGCAAGACCAGAATGTGTTTTAATTATAGGGTCAAGGCATGTTTTAAATGGTCAAAGCCTTCATATAAACATGTACAGCAGTCATGAACTAATGATACTTTTCAAACACGGTATGAATTTTCACAACAACAGTAAAAGATATGCTCACACACACACACACACACACACACACACACGGTCCCCGCCTCTCCGGGGAGTTTCCTCCACCGGGAACTTTTACTTCATGTGTAGCACCTGTTGTCTCGCCAGCATTTGTAGCCACCGACACCGAAAGCAAGACTTTCATTTTTGCAGACGTTTCACCCGGAGCAGGTCGATCATTTGGGCATTAAAACGAAACTTTAACAACTAATGGACAGTTTGCTGGGGGGAGGCGAGCGCTTTGCCTGCGTGTTTGGCGTTTCAGCAGATCTTCCTTGTGAGCTCGCGGTCGCACACCTTCTCAAATGTCTTCTTGGCGAAGTTTTTTCCCAGAGGATTTAGGATAGTTTAGTTAACAGGTGCACGATCACTTTTGGTGACACCATTTAAAGCGCTCGGCGGAGATTCACTTTGCGCACAACTTTGCACAAGGAAACTTTCCGCTGTCAGAAACCAGGCGAGAGGGGATTATGTGGACTTTACCTTGCGCCTGTTGGACACCCGTCTCGCAATATATCTGCATGGTGATTGAAACAACAAGTACCAAGTGCCCGTAAGCACCGACGGCCACCGTTTATCCAAATGACTCCATTGCTTCTGTTTATTCTTATATCGTCTCTTCATCAGCATGAGTCGGTGGCAGAATCGAGTGACATCAGTAAGATTCACCCCGCCAGCACCAAAGAGCAAAACGGTGAGTTTAAGCTTGTTTTTTTATTACTGCTTGTTGTAAAGTGTGATGCACAAAACTTCAGACAGTGTGTTTCAGACGTAGCGCTTCTCCAAGGCTGGGTCTCCATGGACGCGTTGCATTAGATTGGCAATGAATGGCCACGTTTTACGAGTCATTATGCTTGGTAGGAAGTTACCTTTGGCTTTCATGTGCACGAGAAACATCTGTATGTGTATTTAAGAAGGGAAAAAATCGGGTAACCAGGCCCCTTGAGGAGACACGTCTCTCTGATCCCAGAAAGACTCCATTCATGAGTCGTCATTTGCTTTCCTCTTAATCTCACTAATACTCACAGATGAAGTAAAATGTGTAACAGTAATAAAAAGGGGTTAAAGTTTCCATTTAACTGTCTGGAAGCTGTTGGGTGTTGT
>JBAJNP010012463.1:0-13373 GCA_036877545.1 Yasuhikotakia modesta | reverse complement strand
CCAGCTCCAGCACCAGTTCAGCTCCAGCTCCAGCACCAGTTCAGCTCCAGCACTAGTTCTCCAGCTCCAGCACCAGTTCTCCAGCACCAGTTCTCCAGCTCCAGCACCAGTTCTCCAGCACCAGTTCTCCAGCTCCAGCACCAGTTCAGCTCCAGCTCCAGCACCAGTTCAGCTCCAGCACTAGTTCTCCAGCTCCAGCACCAGTTCTCCAGCACCAGTTCTCCAGCTCCACCACCGGCACGGCCCTGGTGAAAAAGAGGTAATAGAGAGCCAATGATTATCAAGCAGTAATAAAAAGTTTTTTTAATTTAATGTTAAAAATGTACCCTGGATTTCAACATACACATCTAGTTACAGGTGTTTTGAGTAAATTACTAAAATTACTTTGTTTTAAATGACTAAATCTTTTAGCGTTTATGAAAATGTATTGTGATTTAGCATATTTATTTTGCATTATTTACCTCATAAATCATGACACACTGCTCCCCCTACAGGAAAGTACATGTAGGTTCAAGTGCATGCATTTAAAAGTAAATGTGTCACTATTGTATCGACATGGGATTGATACCAAGTTTAGCAGCATCGCACACCCATAGTCGAAACGAAACATTTACTCTGAATTGAACACGACCTGACATTCGCCACACGTTATCTAATATGGGAACTGATCTGAGAGAAAGCCCGTTGTTCCTGATGATTTCTAATGGCGACCACACCACCCGTAACTAGCCTTGCAGTGCGCACTATGTTTACAAAAAAAGCTGTCTTAAGAGAAGATGTACATGACTCTTGTTTTCTGGGCTCAATGTTAGTTTCTGTTTGTCGTCTGTTCAGTGTTGAATGCGGGGCGCAGTAAATCCGTGCGCACTAGTAAGTGTTCTGGATGTAGATCACAGGCGGTGCTTTGTTTCGCTAAGATTCCCACCCTTGACTGTAGCACGCGGTCGACGCGCAGCGGCACGTTTTCCGTTATAATCCCGACACGTCATTGAATCGGACGGTCATTAAACGCTCTTCAGTGGGGCGGATTTGTCGAATTTTCTTCTTCATTTGTCTGTGGAAAAAAATACAAGCGTGGATTTGTCGCGGATATGTGGACCGTGCGTGTGATTAATGTTACCCGAATTTGAATGTGTCCTGGCAGGATGAGCTCGTGTCTCCATTCATGATGTCCTGAACAGAAACACTTTCAAAATATTCTGCTTTTCCTAGAAAATGGATAAGATGGAGACGGACGTTTTTACTTCTTTATTGGAAGAATTTTTGCTCTGTCCCCTGGTTTGCTGGGTGAGAGATTCGCTTTTACTCGTATGATCATTTTGTGTGTGAAATATAAGGACATTTTACTGGTTGCAGTAAATTAAAAGGCTCATAAATCAAGTTTATCTTAAAATCTAATGTCATGCACGTGTGTGGACGGGTTAGGTTTGGAGGAAAGAAAATATCAGTGCCCTGATATAAAATAAATGGAAGTCTACGGAATACTCTCACTATAGTAAGAAAAGCGTGTGTTAAAGATGATGTGTGTATTTGATGTGTGTGTTCGCAGGTGAAGACGGTGTCTCAGCTGGTGTCTGATGGATCTCATCTTTCGGAATATATGACATTAGTGGATGGAGTTTATTTGAACGACATTATGATTCAGATGTAAGTAAACACATGTAACATCTCTGGAGGCCAGAATAACCGTGTAACCGTGCGATGATAAAGCATTTGTGTGTCATTTCAGTTAAAGTTAATAAGTTAATAAATACAAGAAAGTGGGGGAAATAGTGAGTTTTCTATATAACACTATCCAAATGAACATTATGATATTTATGTATGTGCTGATATTTATTAAAAAAACGGGTGTGTCTGTGAAAGACATTTCATTATGTACTCATTATGTCATATAACAGCATTAAGTCTAAATTTTGTGTCTGAGACAGTTTTGTCTCTCATTATTCAGATAAAATACATCCATGTTGTTTGTTAGTGTTTGTGTACTAAAAGGCATTACATACACAATGAGATTGTGAGGATGTCTAGTTCTTCCTCCAGGGTCTTAAAGCTGTGTATTGTGCTGGTCTCATAATTGTGGTCTGGTCTGGTTTTATATATATATATATATACTTTCATGTACAATAAAAAAGAAATTACTTTACATTTCTATATAAATTACTGTACATTTTCTTTTTGTATTCAACATTTATAATGTTGCCATTACTTAGCATGATCAAAGGTGCTTTAGATGGTTGCTAGTGCATGGTTGAAAAGTTTCCATGGCAATAATTAAAGACTAACTGCCAGTTTGAGTAAATAAAAACAAAAAAACACTTGTCTCTTCAAAGCTTCTTACCCTTTTAAATGGATGTCAATAAGGTTGTTGCTAGGGTACTGTAGCTGGCTGCTGAGGCATGGCTATGAAGTGGAAGTGTCACCATTTTTTGCTGCTTGTTAATCAGAGTGATGTGATATTGAGGTCTCTACAACATTCTGATGTGGAGCTACACCATAACTGGTTTGTGAGCACTGAATAAGCTTAAAGCAACATAATTATTTCAGTCATACATCCTATATTTCTGTAAGGGAAAAGGAGTGATCACCAACATTTTGTGATATGTGAGTCTTTGTGATTGTGTCTGTGTGTATGCGTTTGTGTATTTGTGTGCGTGTGTATGAGTGATTTTGCATGCGTTTGTGTGTGTGTGTGTTAGATGCAGGTCAGTGGTCATTGCCATGGGCTGTGTGTCACTCAGTGTGTCACTCAGTGTGTCACTCAGTGCAAGACCTAATGCTCATATGTGCAAAATAATGATGTTCAACTGGTGATGTGACGATGATGTGAATTGGATATGCGTGTTCAGACTCAGTTTGCATGTCTGTATGTATCAAATTAAAATTCAAGTTTGGAAATGACTTTTTCTAACTTTTTCTTTTTCTAACTTTCATTCAGATCTTTGTCAGATGTACAAAAGCTGATTTATTTTGTGCCAGTGTAAACACAGCCAATTACTCGACTTGCATGTTTACTCAGGACTCAAAGGCTTTCTTGGACTTTTATTTTGTGTGTACAGCTACTTTATTCAGCTTTTGATTCATCCTGTTGAAATAGTTTAAGCTGTCTTTGCTTGCTCATCAGAGTTAATCTGCCATGTGAAAATAAACCCTCCTAAATGTTTTGTGTGAATTCAGTGTGACCTCTTTAAAGATGCGTTCTGTATGAATGTCTCTTACTGTATTATAATCAAGTGTTTCTCTTTACATGACTGTAGCAGCAAGCACTATTGTTTTGCCTCAGAAAACTTTAAAAACAACTATTAACAAGTTCACATTTAATTAAAACAATTAGCGAAAATGCTTATAAATCAAGAGAGATGCACTAGCCCTAACAGGCAATGAAATATCTGTTACAGAGGGGTTGAATGTTGTAAGATTAGGTGTTGATCTTCTGCAGCCTGTTTAGACACAGTATTATGTCATACTGAGACAAAATCTGATCTAAACTGTATAGCAGTTGAAATAAAAGGGGCAGATTGATTTTTAATTTCATGGCCTCTTTAAAGCAGGTTATATCTCACATGGTTTAGATCAGTGCTCATGTGTTGAGATGTGCCATCTTTTTCACCTGTTTGTTTTGACAGAAATCCAAAGGCAAATGTTCAGAGAGCTCACAAGAAAGTGAACAATGATCCCACACTGCGAGTACAAAACCTGTCTATCCTTCTTCAGCAAATCAAGTCATATTATCAGGTAAGAAATTCACATTGAGTGTGTGAGCCTGTTTACAGTTTTACCAGTGTGTGAAATCAGCAGTAAATTTAATGCTAAATGCTTTATGTATGGATATTATCCAGACTGTTCTATAAATCAGACATATATATCACATCCGCATATACACTGCTTCTGAAGTTGCACTGTTATTTGAGTATTTTAAAATTAAATCTAGAATGTATAAGCAATAAGTTTAAAAATCATTAAAATATTTATACACAATATAACCATACCTGCAACAAGATATTAGAGAGAGGATGAGAAAACAAGCAAATGCTTTAATATATATTTAATATAATGTGTGTATGTATATATATATATATATATATACACATATATATATTAATATTTAATATATATTTAAGATATATATGTTAAAAATATTTTTCATTGTGCTCTTAGTGGGCTTGATGCTGTCACACCCTTGTTGGACTGTCTATTTGGTTTCCCTTATGTTTTTGCCCTTATTTGGAGTTCCTGTTCTTGTTTAGTTTATCCTCTTCACCTGTCTGAGTTGATTTAGTTTGCTTTTTAAGTTTGTCCCTGTTTAGTGTTCTTGGTCTGCTGTTAGTTAATTATTGTGCATGTGTTGTTGGGTGTATCCATATCTTCCTAGTTGTTCCCTGTTCTGTTCTGGATATCTCGATTAAAAACTTTGCTGGATTTTTATGTTTTGCTCCTTGCTCCCTAGATGCCATAATTGCCTCTTGCACAAAATTGACAAAATTAGAGAACAAATTTGATGTATTCAGTTTCAGTCTATAATTTTTCAATGGATGAACTGAATGACATCTGCTGTCATCTGTAGTCAAATGCATTTTACGTAGACCATTATTAGTTAGTATTTTATGGACTTTTTTGGGGAAAGTAGAAAGGGATGAAATAATAGTCTATACACCCATGAAATTATTTAATATGTCTACTGAACCAAATAAAACTATTTTAAATTAAGGCTAATTAAATAATATACTCTTAGCTTTTTTTAACATTGAAAACTTTTGTGCAGAATTCCACAGATGTTTTTAATAATCCAGTGCAAAAACACCAAATGTGACCCAATCTGGCAAAATGAGTAGGAAGTGTCAACTGTCACGAACTGGGTAGTAACAGAGGCAGAGATGGTCGGATTCATCTGCAGGTTTTTATTTGTGTGCCGACGAGGCATGGTCAAAATAAGCAAATAACAAAACACAAAAAAACGGGTACAGAGAATGTAATCCAAAATACTAGTCCAGAAACAGAGCGAGGGTCAGGGGCAAGCAGCAAAAGATCAAAATCCAAAAACACAGTCCAAGTCCAAAATCACACCAAGAGCAGTCCAAAAAATGCCGTAACGACCACCAGGGAGGTGCAGGCGACCGCAGAGACGGCGACCGCAGAGACCACCAGGCAGGTGCAGGCGACTGCAGAGGCCAGAGAGACTTGAGGGTCCAAAGGGACTTGAGAGACTTCAGAGTCTTGAGAGACTAGACAGATTAGAGAGACTAGAGAGTCTTGAGAGACTTTGAGAGCCCGCCAGGGTGGCACAGGAGACTTGAGAGCCCGCCAGGGCAGCTCGGGAACCTTGGATGCTCGCCAGGGCGGATCAGGAGAACAGGACGCCCGCCAGGGCGGTTCAAGAGCAGTGGAGCAGAGGCTGTGGCTGGAGTGGACTCAGGGAGAGCGTGAGCTGGACTGGACTCAGGGAGAGCGTGAGCTGGACTGGACTCAGGGAGAGCGTGAGCTGAACTGGACTCAGGGAGAGCGTGGACGGCTGCACTTGGCTCAGAATGGGCAGCCATAACAGGTGCTGACTCTGGATGGGCGGCCATGACGGGTGCTGACCCCGCCTCAGTGGCCATCTTGTCATGTGCAACTTCTTTAGCGGCGGCCATCTTGTCATGTGCAACTCCTTTAGTGGCGGCCATCTTGTCATACGTGACCTCTGTGGCGGCGTCCATCTTGTCATGCGCGACCTCTGTGGCTGTGAAGCTAAAACGCAAATTTGGATTTGGGACTGATATATTAGCAAAGGAAATTGGCGAAACTGCAGAGCTGAATGATTAGACGGAAAATGCCAGAGTGACAGAAAGGATCGGAAAGAGCCGAACGACGTGGAAGCGAAGGTAAAGAAGCTCACATGGCAAGTGTGTGCGTGCAGAACTAGAATGCAGTGAGGCTGAGAAAGGCGATCGTGTCAGTGAGTTAGTGATGCAGATTCAGTGCACGATTACCTTGCGAAAGAGGTGGCTGCATCTAGAAAAGTTTAAAGACTGCAGTGAGGGGCACGCACGAACGAATGGGGAAACGCATCAGCAATGGTCACCTCAGGGACACTGATGGTATGAGAAAGTTTCTAGTTGCGTGAAGGACTGATTTCACTTAAACCCGTGTTATTTGATTATATTAGTGTGCAATATGAGGGAAAACAGTGATTGTGTTATACTGTTTATTATTTAAATGCATGTTGCGTGTTTTATGCATTCCTAAAGAATAAGTTGTGACGTACAGCAAGTTTGTTCAAACTGTTCACATGAAATAGTAATGTCATGTTTAGATAGCGATAGAAAACAAGCTTTAGTATGTAAATGAGCAAGCAGTGAGACAGTTGTGTATAAAACAATCTTTATTTGCATTGTTTACAACTAAGTGAATTCCATCAGAAGAATTTTTTTACTGTTTATTTCTCTAAGGTTATCAACCTAATTCAACTTGCTTGAAATAAGCTGAAATCACTGTCAAACTTGCAAGAATGACCAAATACAAGGACTGATTTGGAGTTGTTCCCTGTGTCCCCTGTAGTTTGCTGATGTTTTTATCGAGTTAGAAGCAGATACTGATGTGTGATATTCCCGGTAATCTCGACAGTGTCGGTGGCCATCTTGGGCTGTGATTCTGCCATTTTGTGAGTGGGTGCAGTGTCCTGCTCCTCTGCATCACCCACAGTAAATGATGAGCCTGACAACAACAGTGCACAGTTCAAAAAATCCACCAGGGTATATTCCTCCACAACAGTCGTAAGTTGGGTTTTGAGTGGGTTACTGAGCCCGAACCGAAACAGATATTTAAACAGTTCCTCATCGTAATTACAGATTACCTTGCGTCAGGCGTAGGAGTTGATCCACCGGGTCATCATAAACACTGCTAAATCCTGGGGTGGCGAAGTGTTCTGTCACAAACTGGGTAGTAACAGAGGCGGAGATGGTCGGATTTATCTGCAGGTTTTTATTTGTGTGACGACGAGGCATGGTCAAAACACAGGTAAACGGGTACAGAGAAGGTAATCAAAAATACTAGTCCAGAAACAGAGCGAGGGTCAGGGGCAGGCAGACAGTCTAAGTCACACCAAGTGCAGTCCAAAAAACACAAGGGAAAAACACGGAGAGGGCAAACCAACACTTTGCAACTTTGCTTTGGGATTGACATCACCTGGTCATTCCAGATGATGGTTGGGAACAATCCATGACACAGTCAGGCCTCAGCTTTCCAAAGGGGGCAGTGCATGCTATAAACTCTGCAGGATGCCCAAACTTTTGCAGATGCCTTTTTTTATGTTAGGAGTGTAAATGATGGAAATAAAATCTGACTTTTTTGACATATAATAAGAATGTCTAATCTGTAATTTGATGCCTTTTGAAGATTTTTTTTCCCATCTTACCTTGGCTTCTTTATACACATTAATACAAATTTTTACCTGGGGTGCCCAAACTCTCGATCCCCACTGTATGTATTTAGACCAGGGAGGGAAAGCATTTAAGTTAGAATGCCACTTGCTAAAGAAAAGACAAAGATTATTTCAGAACATGTGTTGCTCTCTGCCCACATTTCATTACGGATTGGGATATACACACTTTATGTATTGTTTACTTAGGAGCAGAGCATGCTCAGTAAGCTCTTATGCAAGTAAGAAGCCTTATGCAAGTATCTTCCCAGTGTTGCGCCCCGAGAGGGAGCGGAATCTGAGCACTTACAGCCTCTAAGGAGGCCCCATGCAAATTATCTTGGGTGTTCCCTGCCGGGCGACCGGTAAAGCGCACCGACACTCCGACGGTTATGATTACTCCAGAGACCAGCCTTAAGAGACTGGTACCCTTAAGCAACTTCATGGCAGCATGGAAACTACTGCCAGGCATATCCCAATGGGTCTTGTGTACCTTATAACTGGGTTACAGAATTCAGTTCACTTCTTGCCCACCAGCCTTCAGAGGGGTCCTCCCCACCCTGGTGGGCTCAGTGCAAGCTCTAGTCTGGTTTCTCTGTCAAGGAAGGAGGCCATCGAGATGGTCCCTCCTTACCTGAGGCAAACAGGTTTCTACAGCTGTAGCTTCTACAGTTGGCATCGAGCTCGAGTACCTTTTGCCTGTGCTCGCCTCATTCAAGGTCTTTCTATCTTCAAAAAAGACTAAAAACTCACCTTTTACGACACTACCTGCCCAATTAATAGCACTCAGCTACCACTAACACTTCTTTTCTTCTATCCTTCTTGCTTTCCTCTATTTAAAAATAAAAAGGGACAATTGCACTTGTCTATTTGCTCTGTGCTAGTATAGGGAAAATGGCACAATGCTTGTAGGACTGTTTTTTTTTCAGTTGATCTACTGTTTCTTTTGTTCCTTCATTGTAAGTCGCTTTGGATATAAGAATCTACTAAATGCGTAAATGTAATTTAACTTGCTTCAATGTACTTAGCTAGAGTTAGCTAGAATTACATTTATTTATTTGGCAGACACTTTATTCCAAAGCGATTTACAGTGAATTCAATGTGTACTTTTTTTATATAAGTACTTGCATTCCTGAGGATCAAACCTACAACCTTTGCATTGATAACACAATGCTCTACCAGCTGAGCTACAGGAAGGCTACACTATGCTTTGTGTCTCATATTTGAGTGACAGTAAACCATTGTATTTATTTTGATTTTAAGTTGACAGAATAGTTATACACTTACAAAAAGTTCACTCGCACTATGTGGAAATGTTTAGCTAGTTATATTTTCTAACCTACTGGCTTGTAAAAAAAATGTATTGCGGTACAAATATTGTACAGACAAAATGTTAGTATGCGTCAGTAAATCCCTATTACTGTTATATGCATAATTGGATTAATATCTCTGTTGTTGACACTATTGTGCAGCAATTAAAGTGGAAAACTTTAGCCCATCATCATTGTGTATTCTTCTTTTACTAGTATGGAATTATGTTTATATTTATTTGGAATAGAATAGAATTGGATTTTGTTGTCATAATTAATCAAACAAAAATGGTTTTAAATCATGTTTAGGGAAAAGCATATGCAGGACAAACTATTAAAGGTAGAGTTGGGTGACATGCATTTTACAGCATGGAAATACATCTACAGAGGCAAACATACAACAACATGGTGCTTTGACACTGTGAAAACAAACATATGTGAAAACACCAAACAGCTGTCTGCCCCATGAAGAAACAAGTATTTGCACAAGAAACACAGACCACAGTTATACAGATCCACAGAAAACAATAGACATGACACATTACACCTCTCTTTTTTTAAAACCCTGCCATCCATCTCGCACGCACACACTGCCTGGAGATCTTTTTAATGAAAGATGGCTGAACAAAGGCTGAACAACTGCCCTTGATCGTGAGCAATTCTGTGCAAATATCAATCTTACCATGAAAAAAATGTTCCATTATCAAATCATTATCAAATTTATCATTATCAAATCTTACCATTACTAAATTAGCAAAACCTTTCTCCATAAAGGTCTGTGTATAAATTATTGTACTATATTAATTTACTGTAAACACTAAGAAATTTACATTTTCACAACAACTGAATGTTTATACCACTAATGAAAACATATAAATGTGTTTTTGTTGCCCAACTGCTAGAGTATTGCGTTAACAGCACAAAGGTTGTGGATTCGATCCAGGGAATACAAGGACAGATAAAAAGGTATACCTTGAATTTGATTTGGATAAAAGCATCTGCCAAATAAATAAATGTATACAAATGAATCACTATTGCTGACACCATTCTCCTCTATTGTGTTTGCCGCAAAGTGACGGTGAATAATTTATTTCCATGACAATATAACAAATTTTAATTTTAATCTCTATGCTCTTCTTTTCAGTTAAATCTAACTTGAGTTAAAACTAATATACTAATTTTATATTAGTTTTCAAACTAATATCTCAAATTTCAATATTTTGTGGTTGAAATACCCAGGCAAGGTCTCTTTTTTTGTTTTTTTTTCATAGTGTGGCAATTTCTGCTTTCACAACTGTTTATCCTTATGCTTTGTTGATCTCCGAATTAATCCTTATGTTTCCTTTGTTTATCTGATGTTAAGCATCGGATTGGATATACACGTGCAGTTTTACGTATAATGAAATCTAAAACAGGTTGACTCCGAGTTAACCACATACACCACGACTATTAAAAGTCATTATGTGAAAATATTACGATTCACCATGGCAATGCACCCAGGGAAAAAAGGCAGCAGCTATTTTCAGTGTAAAAATACTGTCTGCTACTTTACAGTGTAATAGAAGGTAGACGCTATGTATACTACTTTAAATATAATATATGTATTTTTATTGACTCTCAAAAACTAAAACTGTACCGCTCAAATAAAGAAATGCATTAGGACATGAGAAAAAAATCCGCTGTTAAATGTAACAGCGAATTATTGCAGCCTCCTCATCTACAGGATTCTCTACGAAAGGACATGCCATTTTCACTTTTAATGGAAGAATCTTTTCTGTAAGACAGAAATATGTGCAATAAATGAATGTATTTAAAGAATAAATTAAATGTTTAAACAGTACATTAAACATCTCATAAAAACTGGTGGCGTTGTATCTTCAGTGTTTTCACTTAACCACTTTTCTGAAACGGCCCAATGTGTCATGTAATGTAATTAATATAATATTAATAAAACTAATAAAGAGTAATAGGTTTGTAGTTAGGGTTAGAGTTTATGAATAAAGAGTCGACTGAACTGATGAAAATGCCACAAATTTGAACCATGGAAATAATATGTGCAAAGGCCAGTACTTTTCCCAGTGGTCTATGTTATGTATTCAGACTGTTAATTTAGGGCCATATATTTAGACTGCCTACTACCTCTGAGAATATGCAAATATTCTGAACATTACATAATGAAAGAGAGTGGGAGAAAAAGAAGTGAAGTACAGTTGTAAGGGCTGTAATTAGATTGTTATACTAAAAGCAACATTAGCAATTAACCAAACCCTGAGCTAAGGGTTAAAAAATAAACTAAATGAAAAGAACTAAAGGAAGTTGAAAATAACTAAAACCTCAGTGGTAAATAGTAGATGGAGAAAATAACCTTTGGAGAAACCAGGCTCAACTTGGAGGGCCAGTTTTCTCTAGCACATAAAAGCTGTAACTCGAATAAAGAAAGAGAGCTAATAATACTGGTTAATGAGACTGCTCCAGTGTTTGAGATGCTACATATAAAAATGATCAACCACCAAGACTTGATTTTGAAATTCTGGGTATTATTTAACTGACCAGAAGTTTTAGATCACAGCAAACATGAAGGATTGTAATGAGAAAGATGCTCACTCAGGTACTGAGAAGCAAAAACATCCAGGACCTTTTAGGCAATTGGCAGAATTTTTAAGTTTATGCAGTATTTGATAGGCAGTCAGTGCAGTTTTGACAGACACTGGGCTAATGTGGTATGCTAGTTTGTTCTTAGACAAAAATTGTCTTAAGAATACTTTAGTACTAAACCTGTAGGGCTGCCAATCTGTAATGTATTGCAATAATCAAGTCTTGATAACATAAATGCATAAATGCTCTGTTTGACACAGAGCTTGTGTTGTAGTTTTATATATTTTAAAATGAATTAAATGAAATGCAACTTTACAAGTAAATGCTGGAAATGCTTGACAAGTATTGGAAATGTGGTTTCCAAAATGAATAAATGGACAAATTGCTATTTAAAACCCTAAACAGACAGTTTTACAACCTGCCGGCTTCTCGTAGCGTTTGTTAGATCGTTGCGTTACGTTGTTAGATTAGCTTGTTTAAATTAGAACATATTCATTTTAATTAAACAGCCATGGTCTGCTCTGTACACATACATAGCAGAAAGAAGATTTTAGGTAGCTTAGGTCTCTCTATGTCACATCACAGAATAAGAACCAATACCCTGTTAAATCACTGTAGGTCGCCTTTAAATATTAAAAAAATGTTTTACCCTTTTTATGACTCATTTCAATCTGGCATCTGTGTCTTTGATTTATGTAATTCTGCTGCAGTCTATCTGGTTGTAAGTGGCACATTTTCCATGCTGTGCCTTATTTATTGGATATCTGTGTTTTTTTTTTCAGGAGACCTTACAGCAGTTGGTGATGATGTCACTTCCTGATGTGCTGGTGTTAGGGAAGATGCCTCTCAGCGGTATGTTTTACATTAAAGGGCTGATTGGGTTATTAAACTTTATACAACTGCAGCAGTATACTGCAGCAGCAACTCAAATACTGTCCAGTGTGTAGATTAATTTAGTATCGTCTCAAGTTCACATTCATAATATTTGATGGTATTATCCTATTTAGCATATCCTCTATAGCATTTCATTGTATTATACCCCAGAGGTATTGAATTCATCATTCTGATTGGTAAACGATTGTTCCGGGCATTATTTTACAGTAAATAAAGCATTACCAAACCAAATTTAGTAATAAATAATTTAAATAGAATGAATGTGCTACTTAAATAGATAAGAGAATGAGTATGTGTAACGGAGACACAGGACACAAAGGATCCATCTGCACACAATGTTTATTGACAATCATAAAGTAACAGGCAAAGGATACCAGCAAACAAGGATAACCAGGGAGATCCAAAACGTTAACAGAGTCCAGGATAGGGTCAGACAAAAGGGGTAATCCAGAGACAAACGATAATCCAATAGGCAGGCAGCAATAAATCCGGTAAGACAGTTCAGGTAAAACACAAAGGTAACAATGCAGGAAAACCGCTCAGAAATGTTAGCAACAGCAAAACAAGACCTTGCAATGTTCATTGTTGTTCAGAGTCTCAAGAGCGTTCTTAATAATCAAAATGGCCACCACCTGTGAGGGGTGTGGCCTAGGTTTGGGGTATATGGGAATTTGTATTTCTAGTATTCCCGGGGATGGTTCCCGCTGGCGGCAGGTAGAGGGACCACAGAGGCCGGAGTTGTGACAGTATGTTTTTCTTTTACTTTGTACTGATAATACAACATACTGTAAAATAAATAAATGGCTACTGATATTCCTACTTGTTCAGTTGCCAGTTGCTCAAGTCTCCGTTACTAGTTTTAAAGCAATTTGGAATTGGCAACAGAGGCTTGAGATCAGAATAAAATTTGTTTTACTCAAAAGAACATGTTAAAGGACAAAATGTTGACCAAAAGTCCCTGACCAAAGTCTTGAAGTGGAGTTAATGTTCCCTGACATATTTAAGGTTTGATGTCAGCTGCTGCAGCAACCACAAAATATTGATTGTCAGTCTGTCTCGCTAGCCTAGCTGGGCATGACTGTATGTTGGTCTGAAACATACAATCATGTTTCAAAAAACAAACGTGAGAGTAAAAAAGCACATTTATTATGTTTCATAAACGCAGCTGTGTTTCTAAACTG
>JBAJNP010012462.1:0-13374 GCA_036877545.1 Yasuhikotakia modesta | reverse complement strand
TTAATGGGCAATTTACAATTAAATTCAATTCAGTTTTATTTACACAGCACTTCTTACAATGTATCATTGCTTCAAAGCAGCTTAGCTAACTGATATATAACAATAAATCACACTAACTAACATTACATACAGCTGAGAAATGGAAACGTTTAAGGAGAGTGTTTGATTACTGTCTTTGTTCGTTGGGCTGTAAAGTTGTGTGTGTAATTCAATGTGATATTACAATACTGATGAAGTGTTTTATCTTTATGTCAAGGGTTTTCCAACCACCCCACTTCCCTTTCAGATGTTAGCGGGAGACTGGACCCCTCAGGGATTATTAGCACATCCCCACAAACAACAGCTACCGATTCGCCCTTTAACCACTACTAATGAATATTCAGATTCATTGGCAGGAAGTCTCCAGCAGCGAACAGCCATTTTAGCCTGTGCGAATCATTAATTACGCTGTGCCCAAAATGTGGGGTGCAAGGCCTTCTGGTGCCTGATGCCCTCCAGTTTCAATTAACAACATGACTGCACACTCTGCCCATTGATGATGGTTTGGGAACTGAATTTTTGAGCAGAAGACATACGAGGAGGGAACACAGCTTCAGGTGAGTGGGGCAAAGATAATGAGAAAGCAAGACATGCGGGACAAGACAACAATTACTTCAGTCTGAACATCAAGCAGCGTGTTAAACTCTTGTTACTGGATGGAGAATTTATAAATCTAGCCTGAATGTTGAAAGACTTATTTGGACCAAATACAGCCACACAAAGGGAACTACAGACAAAATTAAAACACATTAATAAAATGTTTACCTTATTTGAATATAAACAAAAATGCAATTTGGTTGTTTTGTTTAATAATGAATAGCGTTGTTCATGCTTTTTTAAGATTAGGCTATTTTACTTGTCCTCTGCAAACTGACATTAGTCGAGGTTAGTTAGCGTCGACCAAATGACAGATATTTGTAAATCATCTCTATTGAAAATCATAAAATTGCAGGTTTGGGATATTAAACGTTTTAGAAACCAGAAGAACGTAAGAACAAGCTACAAATGTGTATGTGAAACAAGGGCTTTTAGTTTCTGTTAACTGATGTGTCCACACAGCACAGACACATGAACATTTACCACATAACCAGACACTTTATACATTTATATATATATTTACATTTTTAATAACTCATTATTGTGAATTGATGAATGATAAGACAATCATTTAATTGACTTATTTATCATAAACCTATAAGTTATGAAGTGAAGCTTTAAACAGAAGTGTACCGATACATGTGTGATGGCTTTTAACCATTTTATTTTTGCCTCAGATACCATGAATGACCTTGTATTGAAAAGGACACGCAGGAAAGATAGAAATGATGATGGTTGGTGGTTCCCATGTGGAGTCAATGTCATTTATGCCCCAGAACCTCACCGCTGGAAACACACACATGTGGTCACATGCACAAACCCCACTGCTCCTCCTTTTAAAATTGAAGCCAATGGGAAGCCATGTCATTTTACCAACTTAAATGAGGCAACTAGGGCTATTTCAAATCCATGGTGAGAGTAAGGAAGGGGGTGGGGTCTCTGACACTTGTTCTTAGACCCCAGTAGACTTTTTATGGAAACAGACAGTTGGTGGGTTAAATGGACATGCTTCGAGTGAAAATGGAAAGATGTGTTACTTCTCTTAAGGGGCATTGAAAGTACCCTCTGGGCTCCACTAGCGTAATGAGATAAAAAGAACAGAATGGACCATATTATCACCCAATTCTCAGTTTGATAGTCAATAAAACCACTCTAAGAATTCAGTTAGTTTCTTACCTCTCTTGATTAGTGACTTGAGCACACTGCAGTTTTATTGCCTTTACAGTGGTGGCAAGGAAATGTTCAACAGTCACAAGTTCAACAGAAAAGTTAACATGAAAAATTCAATACGAATTCAACACCACACATGTGGTGAATGTTTTAATAAGGTTTCCTTCTCTTAAAGAGGTTTCACCTCTAAAACAACCAACTTATTACTGTTTTTATATCTCTTTCCTCTAAGCGATGACTTTTCACTTAGCAAATCTGACATAAAATATATGAATATTATGGGTTGCAAATTGTGTTGCTTTTTTTGTGTTGCTTTTAATAAGAATAAACAATTCCTATCAAAGTCAGTGAAAACCAGACACAGTATAACATATAGTGTACAGAAAATCACTTAGCTGAGCTGTTTAAAGAAAATGTTTTAACCTGTATTGCCTCATTGCAATAGAATGGCAAACTGCTTTTTAAAGCAATGTATTAACATTAAAGAACATCCCCTAAGGTTTGCCTCAAGACATCTTTGTTATCTCTCTTACACACCATAGTTGACAATCGATGTAAAGTTCACAGACTAAAGAGTTTACACAAAATTTAATCTGTGTATTTCATGTTACAAAGGAAGAACAGGGTGTTGCAACAGAGGAAGAAAATCTATTCAACATTTTCCTTTTCTCATAGCCTTTCCTGTAGGGAAATTAGTAGCTTAATGGTTTAGGCTCTGCTAACATTAATTTTGCAGGTTCAGTTCCAAGTTGGCATGACCTGATATTAAAATCTCTGTATGTGAGGATTTCTTTATCACTGTATGACTCAAGCACTAATTAAATGCTTACAATATACAGGACTTATCTTAATCAATGCAGATTATGCATGTGCAAATGAAAGACTGTTTGGTTGTGTCTAAAGCAATGTGGATACGACAGGCTGTAGGGCCAGCATTGCCCTGCTATCTCATAATAATAGTGTCACTGTATGTGATAGTACTGCATGCTCATCTTCCACACACAAACAAATTCACACATACACACACTGTTCAACCACAAGTGCCTTTGGCCAAAATGATTGAAATACTGAAAAACTGCTGGCCCTCATTTCAACAGATGGGCTTTTACTAGAACTGTTTGTGTAAAGTACCTGCTTGAGGGGTAGCAGCTGTTCCTCCTAAACTCTGGTATCACCCTTTGCCCTCTCCATTAAACCAGAGCTCCTCCCCTTTCCCCAAACACCTTCTGCATTTAAAGGCTCCACATTGTACAGTTTAGTAGCATTTTTTCATGCATAATCATAGTCAATGTTTTGGATAAATATCAATTAAAATTTATTACATTTTTCATTAACATCTTTCTGACCCCTGGAATCAAGCTGTTTTTGTACCTTGAAGACCTGTGTATGTAAATGATCTCTGTTATGATTGGCTAACTTTGAAATATTGTTCTTTTGTTTTTACCAAGATAAACCAGACTGCTAAATCTTAACAAAGCACAAATATGACAACAAATAGGTGGTTGTACAGCTAATTTGTTAGCGCTTATATGGTAATGAGGATCTATTGATTAGCTAGTTTTAGAAGTTTTCAATTGAAAAAAGCTTTGAATTGTGCATATATATGTTTATGTAGTTCATCAAGCTCTTGTAGTGTAAAGCACTAAATATCCAATACCATAGTACATGGATGTACTTCTCCATACTTCTAATGATGACAGGGCCGGAAATGGCAAAGCGCAAAGTAAAATATAAATTTCTATTGCAAACTGATTTGCAGGAGCCAAAAGTCTTGAAGGCTCTATCACTCACAAGGCACTCAATAACCTTGGGCTCATATTTCTCCGCTGTTGATTTAACACCTCACAGTATTACTGCCCTGGATCAAGCTCTGCCCTGACACACTGTCTCCAGCTCTGTTCAATGCTAACGTTATTTATCTCCTCCTGCTACAATCAGCGCAGTGACATATGGCTATGCACCGATGCTCCATCCATCTCCAGTTTAAATATGTGTCTGCCACATCAGGATGGAGGCTGAAGAATCAGATGAAGTATGTTACAGATCCGCTGTACAGGAATAATGCATCAGACCTCCAGAGATGTAGAGGTCGGGTGAAAGTTTTGCTTGGCATTTGTATTATGTCAAATATGTCAATGCACTGAGAAATGGGCTTTGCTGAGAATGTGGCCACAAGTGTGGACAGGTAATTATAGGGATTCTGGTATGATGTCTTTATAAGACAAAACAGGACCTACAGAACCACAGTGTGATGTGTGACATTATCCATGTTAACTTGATAGCAAGCTAACAGGACAATACGCTAATAATCATACCAATAACATATCACACAAATAATGGATGAGAAAGATTTTAAAACAATTGTATTAAAATACATACATTGTGAATATGTTAGAAATATGTTTCTGTGTTCGATAAGTAGTAATAATTTTAACATAATTTTATTTTTATCAGTTACTGAATTATTCTGCATAATGTACAGAAACTACAGCTACCTACATATAATATTATCTAATATTGTCATGACAATGAGCTTCTCAGCATTTCATGATGTGTCAAAACAGCTCAATGCAGCACAATTTTTTCTGCCATCATTGCAACTCTTTAGAATGTGTTACTGAAATATTTTTGGTGCTGAATTAATCAGACTTTCCTTCAATATATACTGTTGAAATTGAAACTGTACAATTATTAATGTATGCATAGTTAAATATTTAGTTTGGAATTAATACAGCCAGCCTTGTCCCTCTGATATGAAATCTTCTGAACGAGATAATTTCACCACCCTCTTTTTGTTGACCGTCTGAAATTCAAATTAACTTTGCCACCTTCCACAACCCCAGAGATGAGAAAAAGAAATCTATAAATCTATATTTTAGGCATTTCTGTATTCATTCCCAACAGGGCAAATTTTACAAACTCTGCATATTTTTCGGAGAGGAAGTAATTGATATTCAGGACAGGAGGAATGGCTGGGATAGAATGGGGGTCAAACCCACTTTTTTTGACAGGAGAGAAAAAGGACTTTAAAAAATATATGAGATGCAGTATTAGGGTGAGTGTATGAGGGTATGTATCTAATAGAATGCAAGATAAAATGACACTGTACGTGTGTGTGTGTGTGTGTGTGTGTGTGTGTGTGTGTGTGTGTGTGTGTGTGTGTGTGTAGTTCATAGTTATAATTGCAAAAATGATGAATACGGTGAATGACATTTATTATTTTCTGAAGAGTAGCAGCCTTTCATCCTTCATAAATAAACAATAGACATCAATGTATTTGACACACTGTAAAACATACCAGAATCTCAAGCTTGTGCCCCTCCAAAATAATACCCCCAATGACCATTTATTTATTTACCAAAACTGCTTATAATGCAGAACGCATCCAAAGCCACTCCCTGGTAATTACTGTATTCTGTGAACATTCGGAATTAATTCATACACTACATGAAACTACAGCAATGTACCAGTTGTATGAAAACGGCATTAATATGTATGCAATCATAAACAGAATGACAGAAAAATGAATATTTGTGTTGGTGATTAGCTGGTCCTTAGAGACGCTATCTTGCTGCAATACAAGGCTATGTGATATTGCATATATAACAGCACTACTCTATAGGGGATGAACGCTTCACTGCATGCATAAGATATGAAGCACTACATACAATATCAAACTTATTAGAGACTAGATTGCGTATTTCCACATGATGTGTTTATTCAAAATTGTCCGTTTTAACTAATGAAATAGTGGTAGAAGTGAGCTGGTTTAGTTTTTCACACACTTCTGCAGTCACCAGCCTCCTAAAAGGTCAAACAAAGTGTGTTTTTTGGTCTTGGCTACAGTGTGATTGTATCCCAGTTGTGTTTAACTGTAAGTATTGTGTTGATGTTTAACACAAAATTACAAACATTTAAAGAGGCATTTACATATGTCTAGGGTACAAATGTGTTTGTTTACCTAATCAAAATTATTTTTGTCATATTATAGAATCTTCTAGATTATGTCCAATTGAATGTGACAATAGTTTTCTCTGCATTTGATTGACTGATATCAACCATCATGGTTAATACCTCAGCATGATGTAAGTACATCTTAAACCTGATTTATATGGTAGTGATTAATAGTTTGGTCATAGTGTGATGAATGATGTCATTCATCAATCAGAAAAGCAAAAGGTGATAAGGATGAGGCAGAAGTCAGTCCTGCCTCCTAAACAATAACACCCTCAAAATGTTCAAGTAATATATGTTCCCGCACAAAAGATTGTAAGTCTGATACATAAGCACAGTCATTTACAAAAGAACTTAGCAGTAATTTTATTCCTGACAGTCGGCTGTCATGTCTTTAATGCAAACACTATTGACTGGCAGTGTGAGTAATTAAGTCAGAGAAACAATATTGGATCAGGCATGAGAAAGTGCTGACACATCAGTGTGTAAATAAGGCTTTGAAAGGCTACGGCTCTCCCCTACTTCCTCTGGAACCTGTGGACAAAATGATTATTTTTCATTTTCTGATACAGTACAAATTGCAATACATTATATAAATGAGCCATAGACATTTAAACATGACTCACTTAAGATTGACTTTGATTTAGTCAACATTGTCAATGAGCTTTTAAAATGACAAATAATGTTGCTAAATACACTTTTCTGATGTGAAGACTGTTCTAAGACAAAATATAGACAACACTGGATGTGAATTCTAGAATGTACTGTGCTGAAATCAGTGAAAAAAAATCCAAGATGGCAGATGAGGCAAGAGACATGTCAATAATAAATGTCCATAATAAATGCCAGATATAAATATACACATGCCAAATATTTAATTAAAAAGCAGCAATATAAATTGTTAAATCTAACTTGACTGTTTTTTATATGTTTTCATGTTACTGTCACACTTGATTAGAAGTAACAGTCACATCAATCTTATGTTTGCGTTCACAATAGTTTCCCTTCAGTTCTATGAACAAACTCTAGGGACACAAAGGCGCCTATATTAACTTCAGCCTACAGCTGCAAGAGTGCAAAACCTTGCCAATGTCATTTCTGCATGAGAAGCACTGTGCAAGTTAACCATGTGTTAAACTCACAATCGCAGCTCCAATCTAGAGGACACACTGTCAATTAAAACTGATTGACTCGTGTGTGGAGAACCAGCAAATGCCATTTATTAGATAATTAATGTCTGACCGGGATGAGCTTTGATTTTATTGATCTGACCGGGTCTGATTGTGCTTTATTGATGCACTACCATCACAAAGCACAGGGACCAGCTGAGTATTTGACACGTGGGCACTTA
This sequence comes from Yasuhikotakia modesta, assembly GCA_036877545.1. Classification (NCBI taxonomy): domain Eukaryota; kingdom Metazoa; phylum Chordata; class Actinopteri; order Cypriniformes; family Botiidae; genus Yasuhikotakia; species Yasuhikotakia modesta. The sequence continues at coordinate 6,263 of JBAJNP010012462.1, read as the reverse complement.
CTAAACTCAATGGTCTGCTGTTACACTTTGATCAACAGCCAGACAAAGACATCTTAGAAATTCTATACAGTAGAAGTCTATAAAAATTCTATAGAAACAACATGTAAATAAATGTAAATGTACTAGTATGTGTATACAAGGATGTTGTCTTATCACCTAAAACAGAAGTACACATTTATTCGGTTAGGAAATCTAGAACACTGGGAATGTGGGGCATCTAGTCCATTAAACAATGTTCACATTACTCTAAATAGGATGACATGTACTTGAGGTCTCATTTATTGGTCAGAAATGCCAAAATGACAATCACAGCACATTTCAGTCACTTTAAGAAAAGTCACTTTAAGAAAAAAGGGTGCAAATTAACATAATGCACTTCACAAAGTGAACATCAGACACATAGCATAAGACATAGCCATTGGTTAAATCCATTCTCAGTTTAATTTTATTATAAAAGAGACCCATATGAAAAGTATTTGGAAGTGTTTATATATTTATGATTTTATATATACAGATTATTAATACAGATCACAGATGGAGCCAAACTGATCTCAATCTGTGGCAGAAGTTAACAAAACAATGCATGAAGCCCAAAACTGATGTTGGTGTGATTCTGTACCAAAGCCAGATTCTCAGCAGGATAAGATGCAGTGTACCAGACAGGACATCCAGACAGGAGGAGATGAGAACAAACACAGCTTCTATTTCCAAAAATCTCATTTTTTGTTGCACTATAGAAATAAAGGCTAAACACGTTTAAAATAATTTGACACTAGGAACCCATTAAAAAAGAAAAATCACAGGCGAGAGATTTTTATTATCCTAATTATTTCTCCTGGAAAGAAATTAGATTAAATTGAGAGCAAATTAACACGTTTCCTTAAATCTTGTGTGTCTCAGATATTTCGTCTGAGAATAAAAACACAGAATTCTCATAAATGTCTCCATTAGAGTTTCAGAGGAGATCCTCAATACGGTAACTGAGCTCAGGTTTGCAAAGTCTGCAATTATGAACATTTCATAAAATGTACTCAAATCCAGATTATTTTAGTTACAATCTACATACATTTTACAATGCAATTGTTTTAATGTATTTTAACAATTGTCTCATTTCCCTAAGCAATTAGAGAAACAGTTGCTAAATAAACAAAACACAACTGAGAGCAAATCTCCTGAGCTATAACACAGGACCTCTCTATTTATTGTTATTTTTTTATTTCTTGTGTGAACTGTTCCAACAATTGTTAGGTTTATTTTTGTATCTCTATTTTCAGATTTGTCTATGAAACATTAAATCAATACATGATGTCATCAATACATCATGTGTAACATGATTTAAACCAGCCTGGCTGGTGAGGACATCAGTTGTCTTTTGTCACAGCTCTGTATTTTAATTCATGACCTTGAGTTACAATTATAGCCTATCTATGGTACATTTCTGGCCCTGGATCCTGCAAATAATGATATTTCATTCTCACTCTCACTCTCTGTCTCAGACTTTCCTCTCTTAATGTTTCTCTCTCTTACAACAATCTCTCTCTTACTCAATCCCCACAGGATTGAGGTTTTTTTGGACATTTGATTATAATTTTATTTATTTTTAGAAAGGCTGTCAAAAGAACCCATTTTACATGCCCTCCTGATATGTTATTCATTTCTACAGGACCTATTCTCAGCCCGTCTCCACAACAAAACTTATTCTTGGATCAGGAATGTTATAGAATTACAAACAGAAAAATCTATGCTTTGTACTTCAGATACATATACAGAATCATACATACATACATATATGCTGCATGTGTGTGGGCGCGTGTGTGTGTGTTTTTTTCTTAGTCACACAATTACTCCAATACAAAGAAAAACATAAGGATCACTTAATGTGTATTCAAGTCATAATCTATATTTAAAGTAATATTACATTTATAATATTAAAATATTTTAAATTAACTTAAAGATACAGTACAGACAAAGAAAATGAGATCATAATATTGACCTATAACTAGGCACATTAAAAAGTATATAAATTTAACAAACTGTATGTGTTGATGTGTTTCTCAAACATATGTTAATCCTAAGTATATAGTAGCAACATCGTCTCACACAGGCAACACCCCCCACCCCCACTTTAATGCAGGGAAGCATTAGTCTGCACATTGAAAACCAAAGAGGCAATTTCACACATTAGAAAAGCACTTGACCATAAACAAACATGACTGCTATTGGTCAGGGTCAAATGAAGACCCAGATAAAGAAGAAAGTCACCTGAAAGACAAACTGACACAGTCTGGCTTTCACTTTAGTGCAAATTACTGCAAAATCCACTGCAGAGGGAGGGATCAGCATCTAATCAGATCAGGGGATATTCAGAATGCTTGGTAACTGCATTAGCACTCAACCTGCAGAGGTAATTACATGACCAGGTTAATACCAGCGTTCAGACCTTTATAATCTCATTCTGCTTAAAGTGGGAGAGCCGAACTGTTAAAGGCAGTTGATTGGGTTAGTCGCTATCGTTTTCACCAATTCAACTGGATTTCAACAGAGTTCAATGAGTGATGTGCCAGCCTGCTGCCTCCCAGAGGAAATCAAAAACAAATCAAACATCATGAGAGATCAAAAGCACCATATAGCCATGAAAACAGTGAATCCATCATCCACTCATAAATCCTATAATATCTGTCTTAATATTATCTTAATACGTGTCTTGTACATGTAACACTTTTCGATGTGGTTGTATACATTAGCATTAGTTAACGTTAACCTAACAATATTTTAATTCATCTTCATTCATTTCTGCACATACATATTATATCTAAGTATTGTAAACATTGTTTTAATATTAGAATGTATTGTTAGCTACCATGGTAAAACAATGAGAGCTATGTATTAAATACTGTTATGTACAAATTTTTACTGTAATATGTTATAGGAAACAATCAAGCTATGAAAAGATCAATTGGCAAAAACTTTTGGGTGAAATATGTTTTACTTGAAAGGACAGTATTTTTCTACAACTACAGAAAGAAACATTTGACTTTTGTATCTTGGTTTTCTGGACTAAAACAAAAGAATCTAAACATGTAAATACACCCATTTTCAGTGATTCTATTCACTATGAAAAGACAGTACACCATCTATACTTAACGGTCTATAATGTATAGGTTCAAATTAAAATTATAAATAATCATGAATAAATAAAATGTTATTTTAGTTTCAGTTTACAGTTCAAGTTAAAAGATGTATCAATGACACAGTTCAATTCAGTTTCAAAATTGTGTTGTTAGTTGTCCCCAAACAGAAACAGTTTGCAAAACGCTGCAAAGGTGAACCTGACTTAACATCTCATCTCAAATGATGTCTTTAAACATTTGTTATGCACATAGTTATTCACCAATATTGGATTACACTGTGGACAGAGGTGATTGATTCGAATGTGAGGAGATTAGTGAGTGAGGCCATTCCATCCATCACAGACGAGAATCATTACAAACATAATTCTCTGCCAGACAACACAAATGACGTGAGGCATACTAGCTAAACACAAGAAGTCAAAATTGTTGTCAGAAGGCTCACCATTTCTATCATCACCCCCTATTCCTTGTTGTTTCCCCCCTCAAGGCCATGTGATGCGCTTTAAAAATTTTGCACAGAAGATTCTCTCTGACTTTGAAAGACTGAAGTCTCTCTGTAGAGCTCTGGCATTGGTAGAGCTTTGAGGACCCTGGTTTAGACCCCCCAACCCCTTTCCACCCCCAGGCATCTTGCTCTTCTCTCTCTGCTTAATACCTTAGCAAGATACAGTACAAAACCAGAGCTTAAAATACATCCACAGACAACAAAAAAATTCTACTCAATGACCCAAAATACTGAAAAACTGAGATCAAATGCCTCAGTTATGAGAGCATTTGTCTTGACGAAAGGGTTTGTTATGCTTCTTTGAGGGAACACTGCGTGATGTAATTAACCCAGGCCACTGAGGTGCTCCAGAATGCATCTGTTTTTAATGTGTCCTTCAATGCTCAGTCTGAACTATAAAAACACAATTCCTCAAAGCAATGAAATGAGGGAGAAACTACTTTCATGGTGATTTTGCCAAGCAGGGTCAAACATTATAGAATATTAACAAGATGCCACACTTCCTTTACTATGAATGAGGAAAAGTGCAACACTCAGTATATCTGCTCTAGTGAAGGAGTCTTGACTTTAAGTTAAAAAAGAGCCAATCACTGATCTCTAAACCCCAACAATTTTCTGTGGGAGGGGCTTTGTGCAGAATGTTGTGAGGCACTGCATGTTCAATAGCTGGAAAGCTTTGGATAAAGTGTTTTTCTGCTAAATTTGAGCACATGAAACAGAACTTGTGGTACATTTTATGACAGGTTTGATCAGAAACATATTATTATGACCTTAACTAGCAGTTTAAGAGATATCTGTCTTCCCCATTCAAGCAGAAAGTATTTGGTTTTATATGACAGATATGCTGAGACTCCTTAAAAGGACTTAAAAGGTAGAATGTGTTACAGACCTAATGTAACACCATATGAACCAATCAGATTTAAGGTTTGATTAGCTGATGAATTTTCAATTTTGTTTAACTGTAAAAGAATATTTGTAAAAAATAGGCCAAACACACAAACATGCAGATTCAAAAGGTGCCAAAAACCATCAAAATACAAAAAAGTTAGAGATACTGTACATCCCAACACAGTTATATTGTTCCTTTTCAAACTACTTCTAGCCTCAACGGTTTGATTAAACTGACAAAGTTTTCACTTTTCCATATCTTCACTTATATTTTGATAGTAATTCTTCTGAGACATTATTATTGTTTGTGAAATGGAATCAATGTTATGACAGCTGCAGATATAACTGTTGTTGAAACAGCTTGAAATATTGGATCTGCCAAAACTAATCCTGCTGTTTAAATGATGGGGTGCTTTAAAGAATCCAAAGACTGACTGTAGAGTTTAATAACATCAAGGGAACTCTTCCCCAGCCAAGTTATCATGATAGTCTCGCTTGGTTCCTATTCTATTATCACCAGCCTTCACTAGCAAAGCATTTGGAGTTTTATATTGGTGTGATTTATGTGGACTTGCGGCACATTAATGATGCTAGCAAGACTCGCCCTTCATTCATATTCATGAACAACTGTGAGGAGAGACTGAACAGAGGAAAAGGGGGAGGGGACGGTAGATTATGCCAAAACTCTTGCAGGCACATCCTGGACAGCAACAATGCCAGTTTACCAGCATGCAACCAGGTGCCAACATGTAGAACTGTCCAAGCGTCCAAGCCTCTACACCTATGGATGAATGAAGGGGGGTGTAGCAACAACACGCTAATGATGCCAACATGATATATAATTTGTATAACCTATATGTACATCTCAATTGTTTCAGTCTCTTATCTTACATTTGCTAGCACATTGGGTTAATGCTGAGCTCCAGGCATACAAAAACATGCTGAGTACAGACCATAGTCAGGGTAGACATCAAATTTAATTTGACGCAAACAAAAACGAGGCCGTGGGAGATTAACAGCCCGATCAATGTTTAGTACTGTTGTGTACCTAGATGCTGTTTTTTCTACAAACATCCAGAAAGGCATAAAAAACTGATTCAAATAAGATCTAGGACCTTAGAATAGTGTGGTGTACTTAATGGGCCGCTCCTATTCCTCTCAGCATTATGTTGCTTTTAAACATGAGTCAAATGAAGTTCATTTTACTTTTGAGTCAAAATGATCATATTAATTGTGAATGTTGCATGTGTTGTATATTTTGAAAACATTTTAGGTGCTGTTAAAAAAATATAGCAAAAAAGTTCCCCAAAATTAATATTTCTTTAGACAGGTTACAAAACTACAATTACCATAATTCTCTGGGGCAGTGTGATGTAATAGAATAAAAGGTCGAAGGTGCACTTTTAAAGGAAGTAATTTCCTGTTTTCTTATGTTATGACATCATGAAGAATTCAGTGTAGTGTAGGCATAGTCAGAGTAAAGAAGAATTCAGAGTAGTGTAGGCATAGTCTACTTAACCAGTGTGAGTGGGGGTCATTGTTTCATTGTGTTTAATTGACTATATGTATAAATGTATTATATTGTTTTTAAATTCATTGGTTGTTAAATTTATTTTATATATTATTTTATATATTTATTTTTATTTTATAAATAAAAATGTCAACAATAAAATGTGTCATTTTGTTATCAACTGTGGGTTTAATTCCCAAGCCACACACAAACTAACAAGTAATGTAGG
>JBAJNP010012461.1:0-13376 GCA_036877545.1 Yasuhikotakia modesta | reverse complement strand
CAGTAGGTAGCGTAGACATTGCTCACCCCTGTATAACCAAAATGGCATGATCCTCATTTTCTAACACATCTGCGGAGATTCGACTGAGAGATTGGTAGTCGAATCAGTCTCTGATGATCGAATCGTCGATAATTCGGGGTCACCCCTAGTTTAAAGGGTGCCTTTTCCAGACAGCATGTTTCAGCTCCTTCCAAAGATGGATTCAATAGGATTGAGGTTCATAGAAGGCCACTGTTTAGAAGGCCACATTGGACAGAATAGTCCAATGTTTTTCTCTTAGCCATTCTTGGATGTTTTTAGCTGTGTGTTTTGGGTCATTGTCCTGTTGCAAGACCCGTGACCTGCAACTGAGACCAAGCTTTCTGACACTGGCCAACATTTCTCTCTAGAATACCTTGACAGTCTTGAGATTTCATTGTGCCTTGCACAGATTCAAGACACCCTGTGCCAGATGCAGCAAAGCAGCCCCAGAACATAACAGAGCCTCCTCCATGTTTCACAGTAGGGACAGTGTTCTTTTCTTGATATGCTTCATTTTTCCGGCTGTGAACATAGAGCTGATGTGCTTTGGCAAAAAGTTCCATTTTTGTCTCATCTGTCCATGGGACATTCTCCCAGAAGTTTTGTGGCTTCTCAACATGTGGTTTGGCATATTCCAGTCTGGCTTTTTTATGATTCGTTTTCAACAAAGGTATCCTCCTTGGTCGTCTCCCATGTAGCCCACTTTGACTCAAACAACGACAGATGGTGCGATCTGAGACTGATGTTCCTTGAGCATGAAGTTCACCTTGGATCTCTTTGGAAATCTTTCTGGGCTCTTTTGTTACCATTCGGATTATCCGTCTCTTAGTTTTGTCATCAATTTTCCTCCTGCGGCCACGTTCAGGGAGGTTGGCTACAGTCCCATGGATCTTAAACTTCTGAATAATATGTGCAACTGTAGTCACAAGAACATCTAGCTGCTTGGAGATGGTCTTATAGCCTTTACCTTTAACATGCATGTCTATAATTTTCTTTCTAATCTCTTGAGACAACTCTTTCCTTCGCTTCCTCTGGTCCACGTTGAAGGTGGTACACACCATGCCACCAAACAACACAGTGACTACCTGGAGCCCCGTATATAGGCCCACAAGATTGTAGACACCTGTGATGCTAATAAGTGGACACACCTTGAATTAACATGTCCCTTTGGTCGCATTATTTTCAGTCTTTTCTAGGGGTACCATCATTTTTGTCTAGGCCTGTTCCATGAGTTTATTGTTTTAAATAATTCTGTTGAAGCATGGTTGAAAAGCAATGTCTGACATTCATTGGTTAACATTTACAGAATTTTATTTTAATTATTACTTTTGTCAGATTAAAGATATTTCTGTTACCATTGTGAGTTTTTCTTTTATTGACTGAAGGGTACCAACAATTTTGTCCACATGTGTATATTCACTTCCTTACCAGGCAGCTGTTATATGAGATCAGGCAGAGAAATTATTGTTGAAGCTTTACATGTAAATCTTTAAAAAGATAAAGGGTAAATGAGATGCATTTTCTTTTTTGTGTCCACAGAATCTGGTAGTGGTGAACCTTAGTTGAAGAACTCAGTTTCCAGATGTGTTAATCGTCAGTAGCCACATCAAGCATGCAGCTTGCTCCTGTTTTCATTACTAATAAAAAAAAATACCCTGATTGAGAACTTTTGGTTGTGTCCCAGGTGAGGGGCACACTAGGTCTATGTTGGGATGTGAATCTTTTACTAGTAGCCAGTTACCCCTTGCCTTTTTCTGCCAATACAATCATGAAGTGTTTATTCATAATTCAGAAGGCTTTTGTGTGGTTGTGTGAATGTATGTTTGAGCACATTGTATTGTGGACTTGACTTGCTTTAGCTATTCAAATTCAGTGTAAGAAGGCACCTTACTTCATCACAATTTCTGTCTGTTAAACAAGGTTTGTAACTCAGAGTAAGCCTTCTAAATAAACAATTACTTTACAGTAAGGCAGCACTAATTGTTCACATCTGGGATGCTACAGGTGGAGGTTGGATTCATAGCCCATGTAAATAACTAAACAAATTATTGATTAAAAATATTTTGCTAGGTAATTTGTAATAAATTTAGGTCTGGTAAATGAAAGCAGAGCAATACATTAAACATTAGTACTGGTCAAGATGACTCAGTAGCTGAATGAGCTGTGATTGGTTGTTGATGAGGGTTCACAGACCTCAGAATGATGTGTCTGACCAATCAGAATCAAGTATTTCAGAGAAACATGTAGTAACTGTAAATAATCCCCCTGTATAACTTTGTAATACACATTAAGTATTAATTTATATAAGTTGACTATAAAATTAATAGGTCATTTAGTTGCATATAAAACTCAATAGTTGTTCTCAAAAGTGATTTTTCTGAAGAAGGACAATAATTAAAAGGAAAAGCAGAATTTTCACAAAAAAGCAATTTTCACAAGATATAAAATTATTGATGCATTGTATTTTATGCCCACTTTTGTTTTTTATGTCTTTCCTTCCTATTGCAGTTTGTATACTCAACCAGTCTTGCAGGTGTTTAATAACGTATTTCCCATCACCCTGTTGTGAATTAAAGGTAAACAGATATGTTACGGAGGGGGATGTTTTATCATTAAAACATTTGTAAAGAGCTCGACCTCTAGAGGACACTGGTCTGTTAATATCTTACTTTCAAAAGGTATGTTGAGAGGGTGGAAATGAGAGGGAACCCATAAGAGAAATTATGGGGTAGACCAAGGATGACAGTCTGCTAGTTTGAAACATTATAGTAACTTGAAATATTTTGTCCAGTTATGTGGATGTAGTGCTGATTGTGCACAGTTGGCTTTGTTGGTAGGGAACCAGCCGTCTTGTGATTACCAGTTTATCAGCATTAAACTGCCACACCATCTCACCAAATGTCTGAATTGGATAGGTCACAAATCAGAAAGACTGGGTCTTGTGATAAGTGTAGCCCATTTAAAGCCTACTCATTGCACCTGAGTTGGAGAGAAGGACCCCCAGGGTCCAGGACCCCATTAATTTTTGCAGACCCTTGATTACTTGACTGCTTTCAACCACTGAACAGTCTTTATTGCTTCTTAAGTTTTGGCAATCATACTGTCTTCTCTTACTGATGGTCCAAAGAATGCACCATAGGAGTTTCTGAAGGACACTTACAAATAATGTCTAGCTCAGTAGATTTTGAAACATTGCCCTTTATATCCATTTGTCTACCTCCTGTGCATTGAACAAAAATGCCCAGTTTTACTCCACTCAGTACTCTCATTCATGTTTCGGAAGTACTGTTTAAAAACAGGAAATACATTCAGCAAACAGCAGTTAGCCCACCCTGTCCTGCTGTTGTGGTGACAGGAAGTTATGCTCTGGCTCATTGTTACGGTGGTTATACATGGCCTGGTCTAGAGCGCCACTAGAGGGCAGTATATACAGATACACAGAGGTGCATATTCTCATTGTAGTGTAAGTTTAGTAAAACTTTATATATTAAAACAGCAGTTTTAAAATTACTACCCCTATTTTCTTGTCACTACTGTTTTGTAAATGTTCTGTTAGGCTGGTGTAATACACATTTCTTTTATATTATATCTTTATATGCACATGTATACTTTTTCATATAATATTTGTTTATAAACAACAGTTTAAACCACATGACAATGTCTCTTTCAATATCTGTTTGCTCACTGGATTGTAATATATAATATATATATATAATTGTAATATATATATATAATATGTGTGTGTGTGTGTGTGTATATGTGTGTGTATATGTGTATATGTTTAAGAGTTCTGTTGTCTTATAGAATAACACTGTCACAGGAAGCTGTGGTACTCATTGCAAGCAAGATCAGTCCATGGCTTAAGTCGCTGGAGTCTTTTACAATCTGCCAAGCTTAGGTCACTCACCACCTGGTGTAAATGTCCTGCAGGAAGGGAAACTTGCCTCCAACATTTACTGTCATGAGGTTATAAGTGGGTTAATGTGCCTATGAAAGTACAAGAGAAATTCATATTTCACTGCAGCTTATTATTTACTCTAGTAAAGCAGTTCAATGTAACTACTTATTTTAAAGACACTCAAATTTAAAAGATACATCTGCCTCTTCTTGTTTACCTGTTACCTACTGTCTAGTAATTTTTAGACTTCACTGTCTGTGCAACTAATGACTGTAAAGCCATTTAACTTTTATCCTGGTTAATTGGCATTGGGTAGCCACAGACAACAGTGTAATGAAATGTCCACCTGTTCCAAACTTAAATGAGGAGAAAAGAATAATGAAAAATGTGTTTTTATCATATCTTTGCTTTTTAATCGAGCCAATGCCATTAGTATTGTAATCAGTATTATTCCCTAAGCATGTATTGGAAAAGCTGGTACAACTTTGAAAGAACCTCTAAACTTAAGCAACTGGTTGCACTGTGGTGTTGGTCTGTTTTTAAGGCTAAGAGCTGTTTGTCAGATCTTGACATGACTTTTGAACAAACTTTGTGTTATGACCTGAACAGGTAATTAGGCTGAGAGCTGTTAAGAGCTTAAGAGGAAGTAGTGTGGGTTCAGCAAAAAGATGAATAATTTACCTTATTCTGACTTTTTAAACTGACTTTGAGATCTCGGTTAAATTTAAAGACCAGTGACAATGTATGTTTAAAGACAACCTGGGTCCACTCTCAATTCTGTTCACAAAGAAGGCTTCATAAGATTTTGCAAATACATTTGTTACCATGATTAATTCCCACCTCCAGTGTACATGTGTGTTGCATGTTTGTGTTGGAAGCATCATGGATCTCCAAAGAAACATGCTAGTCTGCCTATGCAGGTTTTGGAACTCAGATTGTCCATGCGTATTGGCACTCATTTTTATGGTGGCACCTTTCATGCCAGCTAGAAAACCAGCTAACTGCCATGCATTCATGGAAGTTTGGGACAGACACATAATCATCGGAAACCATATCATAGAGGGCTGGGAGTTGCTTTTGTTTGAAGAAATGTATCTTAAAACCAGTCTAGGTTTTCAAAAAGTGTCTGTATGCAAGTTGACCTTACATGCCATTTTTATTAAGTACCTTTTCCAACAGTTGACATGCCGGTCATAACAACATAAAGGTCATTTGAGGTGGTTGCCTTTAAAATTGAAACATGCCAAACAGAACAGTTATCTGGACATTTGCTTCTACATGTGGACAGCTGCTTTTATTTGTCTGACAGCGGTACAAATATCATGCAATTGCATGACGATTGCAGGTGATTCTTAAAACTGTTTTTTGCTTTTGACAGATTTTGTTTAAATATTAATGCAACTTTGCAAAATTTACTGACAAAGTAAAGTATTGGCTCATACAAAAATAATGCCTGTCAATCATGATCCAGTAGAAGAGTTGGGTGGTGTTTGTGTGTCCCATTTACCTTTTCAGCTCTCCTCCTCTATTCTGTCAGTCTTTTCCTGTCACCCTCTCACCATTTGTCTTGCTTGTTTATAAAGTAATCTTTAGTGCTTTGTCTATTGAGGTGCTTAAGGCGCAAAAATGTCCTAAACTGTGTTTTAAAAGCTTAAAGTTACTTATTCAAGTGTTCTTGTTCTATGTGTACCTTAGTTTAACTTACCACCCCATCATTCTAACTTGTTTTATCTATGATTATTGTACTGATTTAAATGACATCACAAAGCAGAGGTGACATCATTCAAGCCTTTGCATACACAGAGAACAAAAAAGCCAAGTGCTGACATTTTTACATTTTTTTTATTTGTTGTTTTTCATGTTAGGCAGGGTCCCGTCAAGCTTAAACCAACCACAAACCATCACACAAATAAGGTAGGAACAACAGTTTGCATTTTTTACATTATTATTGCAAATTAAAGTACATTAAACACATGCCTTGGTAAAATGTATGCACAATGTTGGGGCCAACAGATTCCCTTGGCCTTTAAGAGACGACTTTCTGTGGTATCTTTTTGATGTGCTTGAAATTATTCAGCCTGTAACATCCCGCCACATGAAAAAAGTGGATGCGACTGTCCCAGTGTGGGAAAATAAAATTAAGAGTCACTTCTAAATCAGCTGACTCCCCTTCACCCCCTCACTGTAATAATGAAGACTAAAGGAATGTAAATTGCATTGGGCATTCCAGGTGATAACAGCAGTAGATAACCACCTTTTGATGCCCCCTTCCTGAGAGTGGTTGACCATTTGCTCAGGATTCCCAAAAGCAATTACCGGAACTAGGGTCGGGGGTGATTACATCTTACATGCTTTGTTGTCACCTTAGTGCTTTGGACCGCCCCTCAAAATGGATATAAATATGATGTATGTTAACTTTAGTTGGACTTGATGACTGCAGCGCCTGAGCAGCATGCTCTGATTTGATCTACAATAAAGACTACTGCTCAAGGAAATCTAAGTCTCCTAGTCTTTGCTGAAAAAAGTTTCCAACACCAGTCACTGTTATAAGTGAGTTTGTTTTTTTTCACTACAAAAAATGAGGCCATTAATATGTCAAATTAAATTTTATTAAGATTAAACATGTAAGCATTTAAAAAATAATAAATTACAGTTTCATTATTAATGGTTTCTAACTATTTAGGAACCTATTCCTAAACTATTTTACTATTAGGAAAACAAACATTTCTGCCTTTTTCACATACTATAATGGCATACATATTGTCTGTAATGGGGTGGTGCAAGAAAGGTGCCCTTCCCCGAAAAAAACTGTAATAGTAATAAGGAGTGAAGTGAAAGTGACACGTTTTTGTCAATTATGGTTATCCATAACCGAAATGTGACCTCTGCCTTTAGCCCATCCTTTGTGAGTCGTGGACAAACACCGCGTCGTAAAAACCCAGTTTAAAACCCAGATACCCCTTAAAATTACTTATGGTGAAAAGTAAATCACCATGATTATGTTCACCTATTTATAGTTCTCTGGCTGATTGCCCAAAACTTTGATTTGCTCATCCTCCTCCCATTCTTCAGCCAATGGTGTGATCCCTATAGTGGAATGTCTTTATCAGCTGTCATATTTGGTGATGAGTCAGGTTATTTGCATATCTCCCACGGTGCCCAGGGGAGCTTTGTTTCTGTGGTGTTAAGGTTGGATGCCTGAGATGTGAGGAAGCTTACAGAGAAAGAGAGAAGGTTGGGATGTAGACAAACCCTTGTGAGGACACCATGCAATCAAGAAGATCTGAAGATCTGCCCGTTTCCTCAGTCTCCACCTTTATTTGTGATAAAGTTGATAAAATTGAAGTAAGCTGTAGCCAAATGTTTATGTTTATCTTGCTTTGTGGTCTTTTTGCTTTTTAAATAAGTTGGAATTTAATTTTTATTGATGCTGTATGTTTTCTTTGGAAGACCTGTCCTTCCATTAGTCTTGCTACAGTGGGTGACAGAAAAATATGAAATGTCTAAGCGTGGCTTCACAGTTAAGATGTTATCTGCAGTTTAATTTGAATCTCAGAAAGAGGGAGGACAGATACCCTGATTGCAACAGACAGAGACAACTGTGGCTATGCTTGGATTGGGAAAGTAACATGCTACATGGTATGCATTAGCACACTGGAAGTCCAGCATAATGGATATTTTTACAGTTTCTGTTTTTACATGTAATTGGTTAATGTTTCAGTTTTAGTTTACACCAATATTTGCTTGCATTATATTGTTAACATAAAATAATATTGTTGCTTATATTTTAACATAAGCATATTCCCAGAACCTACTCTAAGAACTGTTGCAATTTTTGAGACTACAGATTTAGATGCATCAAAGGTTGGTTAGTGAATAACTGGCAGCAGTCCTGCTGCTGAGGAGAAAGGGAAGGTTGAGATTCTAGAGCTAGCATTCATTGCAATGCTCAGGACAACGGAGTGTGTCTGAATGAGTGAGGGAGGGGTGGGAGGGAGGGAGCTGGAGATGCAGCTTCATCACAAGCAGCACAAGGGAAGTGCATGGAGGGTGAGTGTGGCCTTTTTGTGAGAGACTCACTGACTGTCTATGCTAATGCCATCTGAGGACCATCACCCACCTGCAGGAGAAACTGCGTCTTTAGGCTCTGCTGTTCCAGAGACATGGCACAGCTTCAGCATTTGCGGGAGCCATACAGGTACCCTCCCCATTCTCAACAACGAAGGGCAGATATAGGAAATAGACTCTGAGCAGTGTCCTTGGGTAAACCCCTAAAGATTTCTTCTCTTAGCTGTTCAGATGTTTCAAGGACTCTTTTGCAACTGAAAGCCAAACCTTACAGGTTGTAAACTTTGTAGGCCTTTGCGAAACTTTACTTTGCATGTCAATTTTTGTTCCTCGCAGCTGCGGTTTTCTTTTGCACCTGTGACTCAAGCTCTCCTCCCAGTCTCTTAAACAAAGAGACTCTCTCTGACTCTCCTGCCTGTCACTTAAAGCACGATTCATTAAGAAGTGGAGGCCACCAGTTGCTTTGAGAACCTCTCTTTTGGACCTGATTCCTCTGTTTTCTCCTTGTTCCATGGTTTTTGGTTTCTAATGAGCAAGTCAATGTGTGGCTGTGGTTGCAGCATCATCTCATCACTGATGAAGAAGCTGGGATGCTCTGCTTGCTGCTCAGCCCTTCTGTCCTGCAGCCATACCTCTGAGCACCTGCAGCGCCTGGCCACTGGCTGTCCAACTCAATACAAGGTAACCTGCTGCTGAAGCCAGAACTTGAACTGTAGTCTGTTTCTTAGTTGCAAGGAACCCTGGGCTTCTAGAACCTGCACTTCCTCTTGTAGTCTTACTGTTAAAGTTATGACCCTTGGGGTGTTATTATAATGTGAATGTGCTATGTGTTTGAATTGCACATATTTTATGGTGCATTTGAATAGCTTTTTAATAGTCTCTAATGAAGAGTTCAGTCTGTGATGCAGGATTGACCCTGCAGTAGTGTCTCCATTGTTGTTTGACCATTAGAGGGGCCAAAGAGACCATGCAAGCGCACTGCAGAAATTGATTTTGTAATAGAACCAGGTGATTTTATGGCTTTCTTTGAACAGGCATGCTGTCTTAATGGACATCTGTTAAAGGCTGTCTGCCGCTGGGTTTATGTTCTGTAAGTATGAAGAGCATTTTATTGGAGGTAACAATTTGCTTACAATAGAATATAGGATATAAGGTCTCGGCCTCATATATGTGGCCTACAGTCAATATAGTCTGATGTTTCAGCAGTACTGACAGACCAGCTTCATCTGTTTGAAAAGCTCTGGCTTTTTTCTGTTGCTTTGAGCAAGATTGATGTTAGTATGGTGGGGATAAGCTTTTTTTACTCTTAATATAAGCAGCAGCGTTATATTATTATATTATATCGATTGCAAGATTAACTTTGTTACTAGAAAGTTATTTGGCCTTGCGTCAGTAATAGTCATGTTTCTTTTAATTGCAAGGCAAAACATTTTTTTCCAAAATTCAGATGCAGTAGTTATATTGCTCCTAAAATTAGGCTTGTTCATTTTTAAAAAACTGCAGCAGTGTGCTCGATATTACACGCTTTGGTAGCAGATAATAAGTCTAGCAAACTGTTCCTTGTTTTTTTCTTGTAATCACAAAACTGCAGATAAAAGAGTTTTCAGCTGCACTTGACTGGAGAGGGAGAAAAGGACAATGGTTTTTCATGTTATTTGTCTTAATTTCTGTGGCTTTCTGATTGCTGTGTGGGCAGGTAATGGTCTTCTGCCTTTGAGTAAACAGATTCCTTCTCGTGCTGCACCAGCCTTAACTTGAAGGGTTACCAATCTTCAAATTGGGCTGAATGCTTTCATTGCACTGGTATCGATTAATACCTTTCCCGTTGAAATGTACACTCAAGGGCACTTGAGACAGCGTTGTATTTATAGAATTAATTTCAATAGCAGGCTGAATGCAGGCTTGACTCTGCTATTGCCTTGAGACAACATAATATTATGCAGATTAGCATTCTCTAATATTGCACATTAAAATAGCATATCTTAATAAAGCTGGTGTGAAGTATTTTGTACTGTCGTTTAATTATTGACAAAGGCTATTTTAATAGCCTAATTTAATAGGTTAATTTATTTTGGTGCTCCTTAATTGTCGCTTCCCTGCCTTTAAAAGTTGTCACTCAGAAGTGAACTGGTGGAGCATTGTGTTAGCAGCACAAAGGTTGTGGGTTCAAATGAATTATTACATATACATATTACATGTATGTTTTTAAGTTATTTACATTTATTAATTTGGCAGACGCTTTTATCTAAAGAGACTTACAGTTAATTCAAGGTTTGGCACTTTATTTATCAGTACCCTGGATCGAACCCACAACCTTTGCGCTTCTAACGCACTGCTCTACCAGTTAAGCTACACAGGAACACAATTTGAATTTTCTTGCAGTTACTTTTTTTTATTTCTAAGCGCTTACCAAAACATGTTTTGCAACAGGTTTCTGTTTCTTTCATTCATGCCTCAGTTACTCCTCTCAGATCTGTGTAGATCTACAAATCCACTTGTATCTATTAAAAGCTGGACTGGGGCCAGCATGTTCTGTGGAGCACAGATTTCTGTCTGTTTGGCCGTCTGCCTGCCCTGCTCTGTTTGAGAAGTGCTTGGATTGGCCTACATTTTGGTCCTGACAGAGCCTGAACAGAGTGGCTTTTTGCAGTGCTTCAACAACACAGCTGTGTCTTTTGTCTGTGGATGTCCAAGCTGTGCTGCAGCTTGCCAAAATCATAGACACACATTCAGAACAGCACATGGTGCCGGCTGTACACGTATTGCCTAAGTGCATAAATGCAAAGTAAGCCTGGCGCTAGACACAAGCTCTTTGGCTATGTGACTGGTGAAAGCGTTAGTCAATAGCTTTTTTGCCATTGCAGATCTGTTGAAAGTAAAGCAGAAGTCAATCAACAAGCTGTACGTAGACGAGACCAGAAAGCATAATTGACCTTCTGTTGCAATCTGCTGAAAACGTAATAAAAACACTGTTTTTAAGCTTTCCTTTAGTAGTAAATTGTAGGAAGGATAGTAAATTGTATGCATTATATTGTAGGCTTTGCTGGTAATAGTTTATGTCATTTACACATTTGTATGAAATAAATTTTTTAATAGTTTTAATAGGAAGTCCTTAATTTGTTGACAGACTATTTACATGAACTTTGCCTACATTGTAAACCTGGCCAAACCTCAAAAAAATAGGTAATCAGTTAAGTTAATAAACTGTATGGTTAAGTATGCACAACTTTCACATTTTGATTTTGTTTTGCACATGAATGTAAATTTTTCCTTAAGTAAAATATTGAACATCTGCATTTTGATAGTAATTAACTTAAAATTTTGAGTAAGCCTAACTTGTATATTTTGTTAGTAAGAAACCTAAAATATTGAGTAGAGCAAACTTGGGTATTTTAATGGTTAGTGACATAAATATTGTGTAAAGCACACTTTGAACCTTTTAAACCAACAGTTATTTTTGAGCTGTCTCTCAAATCAGTTATTTACGTCACTTAATCAAAGTTGGACTAAATGTTCCAAAAATCTAAAAAAAAATAAAAATACAATCAACCACATACAATAACATATTATGCAAATGTATTAAACTGAACTGAGCAATCCCCAACAGCCTGCATCATTTTACCACATCAAAGCATTTCAGTAAAATAATATATATAAACATGTATATGTATATGTATATGTATATAGTGCTCAGCATAAACACCCTCTTTAAAAAGTACAAATTTAATCAGTAGCTCAATGAACAAATGAACAATTAGAGTTTTATTGAACACTTCTTTAACGCCATAACATGAAATTAAGGTTAATGATCTAACTTGGATCACAAAATCTTCAGTTTTAATCAAATTGGTTGAAGCAAAAACGAATACACCCCGCACCAAAAACTCCTACATCTAGTATTTTGTATGATCACTGTAATTTTTAAGGACAGCACAAAGTCTTTTTTCCATTCTTCAAGAATATCCTCTTTTAGAGCCTGGATGCTGGATGAATGCTCAATTTGTCACTTCAGAATTCCCCACAGGTGTTCGATTGGGTTCAGATCAGGAGACATGAGACTTGGCCATTCAATCATCTTCACCCTGTTCTTCAGAAATGCAACAGTAGCTTTAGATATGCGTTTGGGCCACTGTTGTGTTGGAAAAGTGCACGACGACCAAGTGTACGGAGTGATGGCAGCATCTTTTTCAGTATAGAGCAATACATTGGTATGTCCATGATACCATCAATGAAATGCAGCTCCCTAACACCAGCAGCACTCATGCAGCCCCACATAAGCACACTGCCACCACCATGTTTCATTGTAGGCACCATGCATTTTTATTTGAAATCCTCATCTTTACGACGCCATACAGTTTTAAAACCTCCAAAATTAGCTCCAAAAATTAGCTCAAAAAATAGAGATCTTTGTCTCATCACTCCAGATTATAGAGTCATAGTAGTCTTCATCTTTTTCAGCATAGGCCCGAACAAACTCTAGGTGTGCTTTTTTGTGCATGGGCTTTAGGAGAGGCTTCCTTCATGGACGATACCCATGCATGGCATTTCTCTGCAGTGTGCGCCATATGGTGTCACAGGAAACGGTCACTCCAGTTTGGCTTTCTACTGCTTTAGCTAACTGCAGTGAACTTGCATGGCGATTTTCTTCAACCCTTCCCATCAGAAGACGCTCCTGTCGAGATGTTAACTTCCGTGGATGGTCTGGACGTCTCTGTAAGATGGTTGCACTTCCATCTTTCTTAAATTTTTGGATCACTTTTGCTACAGTGTCCAGTGTCAAGTACCCACAGTCAATGAGGGTGCCATGTCAGCTGCTGGTGTTGGTCCAGTGTGTTTTATCAAGGGCAGGGTCAATGCAGCTAGCTATCAGGAGATATTGGAGCACTTCATGCTTCCATCTGCTGAAAAGCTTTATGGAAATGAAGATTTCATTTTTCAGNACGACCTGGCACCTGCTCACAGTGCCAAAACCACTGGTAAATGGTTTACTGACCATGGTATTACTGTGCTCAATTGGCCTGCCAACTCTCCTGACCTGAACCCCATAGAGAATCTGTGGGATTTTGTGAAGAGAAAGTTGAGAGACGCAAGACCCAACACTCGCCGCTATCGACACATCCTGGGCCTTCATAACACCTCAGCAGTGCCACAGGCTGATTGCCTCCATGCCACACCGCATTGAAGCAGTCATTTCTGCAAAAGGATTCCCGACCAAGTATTGAGCTTATAACTGAACATAATTATTTGAAGGTTGACTTTTTTTGTATTAAAACATTTTTCTTTTATTCGGATGAAATATGCTAATTTTTTGAGATAGGAATTTTGGGTTTTCATGAGCTGTATGCCAAAATCATCAATATTAAAACAATAAAAGGCTTGAACTATTTCA
>JBAJNP010012459.1:0-13378 GCA_036877545.1 Yasuhikotakia modesta | reverse complement strand
TTTTAAATTGACTTTCAGTTGTCAAACATTGAGCTCCCCAGCCCAGAAACTGCAGGTTTTGCCAAACGCTGTTGTTTTGTTTCATTTGAAAATGATTTTGCTTGAGCCCCGCGCAACGCTAGCCAAGAACAAGCGCGATATAACTCAAGTCACCCCGCCAGCCGCTTTTATCAGGCGAGTGTTTTTATAGGACGCGTGAGTCTCAGATGAGACGTTACCTTTCACATGATTTGCGAAGGTTTTAACCTTTAACAATTGTGAAACTTTGCATCACAAGAGAGTAAATCAGAGGAAAAGCGATTCGTTTCACAAAGGTTAACAGTAACAACTTAATACTTCAAGAAAATGTGAAGCGGTTCAGAGAGATTTATGGCCCTGAGGTCGACTCTGAAGATTCGTCTCAAAACTGAGGTGGTCCAAACGCTTTAATCAAACAAAGTTTGGGGGGTTTCAGAGAAGATTCTTCTAGAGTATTTATCATTTATTTTATTCACTAACAATCGTTTTTTAATGATTAAAATATACAGGAAATGCTTTAATGGTTGTGGTTTAGTTAAAAGCACATTGACAATTTGCATTTTTAGTTCTCCTTAATGTAACAAAACAAACATTTTATGTTACATTAAACAAACGACTCACAAAACAAACATTTTTAATGAATATCTTTAATAAGAATAAACTAACTGTTGTTTTGAGTCTGAATCAAGCTGTACAGTCTGGGGAGCGAATTTTTTTTAACAATTTCTAAGATTAAATTGCTTATTTAACTAAAACAACAAACAACATTTTTAAGTGTCATTTATTACAACAGCAACTATTTAACACCCCTGAAGTATTTAAGCTATTTGTGAGCGTCTAAAGCCTTCATTTAAAGTTGTGTTATTTAATTGTGTTGTTCTGTTGGATCAGATTGTTCTGTTGCTGGCTTTGTTATGCATGTTCGCTTTGATTTAGCCTGATAAATGCATCATCTAAAACAAAGAGCGTTTGTTTTTCCCAAACACACCTGAGACGGGCGCTCAGCGGGACTCCGGCCAATCCTAATTATTTGTCCCACGTGTCTTTTACTCTGAATTATCTCCAGTGAGACCTCCACGCACCTAAATACACCTGGCTGACCCCCTGTGGCTGGCAGTATTCAAAGAGGCCAGACCTGGAATTTGTGTGTGTGTGTGAGAGAGAGAGAGAGAGAGAGAGAGAGAGAGAGTATGTGTGTGTATGTATATGTGTGTCTGTGTGTGTGTGTGTGTGTGTGTGTGTGTGAGAGAGAGAGAGAGAGAGAGAGAGAGAGTATGTATGTGTATGTATATGTGTGTCTGTGTGTGTGTGAGAAAGTATGTGTGTGTATGTATATGTGTGTCTGTGTGTGTGTATGTGTGTGTSTGTGTGTGTGTGTGTATGTGTGTGTGTGTGAGAGAGAGAGAGTGTGTGTGTGTCAAAGGCCAGGAAACAAGTTTGTTGTCTGATGTCCTAAAACTAATCATGAGTTCATCTGTCTGTGACTCAGGAGCAAAAGCTTGTTTAGCATCGTTGGGCGACAATACCGATTCCCACGAGTACCGTGAGAAAACCTGTAACGTTACTGTGACGTTTATCTTTCAGCAGAATTCAGAAGAGAACGATGGGCTGTGTGTGGTTTGGCGTAGGGTGTTTTCTTGTTCTTTCACAGAATTTGAACGCTCTCCTGTGTGGTAAATAATTGTGGGTAAATAACGTACGATCTGTCGCCTGCGGAACTGTTTATGTTGTGTTTTTATTTTAGAAACGAGGGCAGCTAGAGCGATTAAAAAGCTGTAATAAATCATCTGTCATCATGTCTGTCAGCGTTACACTTTCACACCCTCATGGATGACATTTGACACAATTTCACACTTGTGATGGTTGTACAGAGCTAATGAAAAGTTTCCTTAATTGAAAAGACAGATATAATTGAACGATGTAATTATGATTTAACCTGTCTGTCTGTCTCTCTGTCTATCTATCTATACATCTTTCTGTCTGTACTTCTGTCTACCTGTCTATCTATCTGTCTGTCTGTCTGTTTGTTTGTCTGTCTGTATACCCATCCATCCATTCATCCATCTGCGCCTGCCTGGCTGCTTTCAGAGTTATGAATAGTTTCCATCTCTCTGTTTCACATGCATGAAAACTCTGTTTCATCGCACGCTCAAATACTTAGAGGCAATGAAAATCAAATCAGTGTGTCAGAACAAAGTATGTTTGACTTATTTTCTAGGCAAACTTAAAAAGAGAGGAACAAAAAAAGGAAGTACGGCTTCACAGGCGTTTGCACGCAACGTTTGCGCAGAACTTCATGCCGAACGCAGATTTTGGCACAGAGCTGTTAATGCGTCGTGCAGGAATCGAATTCTGTCTTGCATCTGTTTGTTAAAATGTACAGAATGGATGTGTGTTCTGCTTTATAAGACTGTATGCACACGCAAACACACCTCGCTGACTGAAGACACGCCGGCCTCCGCGCTCAGGGTTCAGTGAGTTCAGCTGACATCAGGGCTAGCTTGCATTGAGATACATTGAGCCACACCTGTCAGGACCTATATAACACAATGAAGATTCACTGTCTGTTTACTTAGATTTAAACTTGGAAACCCAATTCACACGCCTGTCCTGTTTCCCTTGTTTGAGAAGATGCGTTGAGAGGTTGCTGTGGTTATGGGAAACCGGCAGACAAGCTAAGAGTTTTTGGCTGTGTTTTATCAGAAATAATCACGGTTTGATTTTATTTTACAAGCAGTGTTTGAAATATCCAGATCTTTGGCTGGATGATGTTTTCAGGCCAAACATTTGGAGGCTTTTTTGAACAATCTGGTTACAGTCACAGTTACAACTCAGACAGCTAGTCAAATAACATACAGTGCAGTACAGTTAAACACTTACACAGCTAAAGAACTCGGTAAGTCTGTACGCCTGTTGTTTATGAGGTATAATATTAACATACTATAGAACATTTATAGGACATACTGTTTAAGTCATTTGTTTGTGTACATGTGTTCATTTGGCAGACGCTTTGTGACTTACAGTGAATTGAAGGTACACATTTTTATCAGTGCTTTTGTTTCCTAGGATCGAACCCACAACATGTGTGCTGCTAACGCAATGCTCTAGCAGTTGAGCTACAGGAACACCCCGTGTGTATATTTGAGACTTTCCAGGCAAAAAGGTAAAAATGTTATTTTGAATGTTCTAGAAACAACTTAAGAATATCGTTTTTGGTATATGATAATATTACTTTAAAAGTTCTATTAGCGTTCCTGCAAGAACATTTTTGTGATAACTTTTGTGATAACCAACATTCTGAGAATGTTTCCTGTGTGTGGGAGAGGTTTCAGATCCCATGTGTTTTTTCATGTGTGCAGAAAATGATTTTTTATATTAAAACTTTAGCTGTAATATTTTTTTTTGTTCTAGATCTGATGATGAGGATTACACTCGGACCTGCAGCGCAAACGCTCAGCAACGGACGGAACGTTACAATAACGTTTGATGGTTTGGTGCCCAAACAGACCACCTTAAAACGATTCAGGATGGATTCTGTCTTTTATTAACGTCTCACGTCATCCATGAAACAAGGGCTGGAGTAAACCTGGCCCAGCTGCTGCGATTGTTTATTGAAATATGCCCATATTTTTCCATTACTCCCCCAAGACACATATTCAGGAACTAAACATTCCAGAGAAAGAAACGAGCGAGTTTTTTAGCAGAAAGTTTGATTGTATTCCTGGAAGAGAGCCTGGCGAGAGATGAGGGCAGTTAACGTCAGTCACAAAACGAACGAGCTGCGCGGATCGGTTCTGTGAGGTTGGTTGAAGTTTGAGATCCAGGAGAACAGAGATTTTGGTTTCACAATGTTTCTCATTGTTGAATTTTGGAAACCGGCGTAGGCACACAGATTCTGTTTACAGAGTTCTTTATGGTGTGGGATTTGAGGTGAATGAGTTGAGCTTGGACAGGGATTTGAAGCCACCGAGGAGCACGTTAGCCTGATATGTTGGGATGGAAGTAGATGCTGAGATGCTGATTGCCAATTGCGGTTGCCATCGGAGAAGCTCAGATCTTTGTTTATATTTTCGTACCAAGAAGGTTCTCTGTGGACTTCGTGAGATGACAGTAAGTGATGCCTTCATGGCAAGCTGGTCTGAGATAACTCTCGCTCGTGGAGAGATGGAGGGGAGGTAATTGCTCTCAGCAGGCTGAGAGAAAAGGGAGGGAAGAGGAGAAAAAGCCAAAGCGAGAGAATATGAGGATGGCTGCCAATGTGATCAAGATGCTTGTGGTGTTCACAACATATGGGGTTCATTACAACACCCCGCTGCCTGCGGTGACCCCCATTGGGCTGCAGTGGTGGTTTCTTGTTGACAAGGGGTGGCCTCCGATCCCACCGTGCCCTGGAGACTGCAGGTGGACCTTCTGGTGTGGTCACCATCCAAACCCACCAGCGCTGAGGCAAACACAGCTCTAATGCCTGGCAGGCTCCCTGGTTTCGGGCTCCGCGTCAGGCCTGGCTCCTCTCCAGGCGAGCCTCAGTCACTTTGACGACACTCTGAGAAACGCGCCAAGGTTACGCCATCGCTGACGTCCGTCAGGCGGGAATCCTCTCCCTGTTTTCCTTCTCCATCAGCCTGAGTGTTTTCTCTGCGGTTCGAGAGACAGAAATCTGAACACGCAGATGATTATTGCTGGCTTTAAATTCATTCGCTGTCGACTGCGCTGTCGTGAGGCCAAGTTAATACGAGGACTGGAAAATACCCTGGACGAGAATCACGGACACGCCCGTCCCTTGCATGAAGTCCACTCGTGAGGGCGCCCCTGTTGAGGAGGGAGATGAAAAGTGGAGAAAATAAGCGTGTATCAAATCACGAGTCCTTTGTTTTGGCTGCGCTCTCCGTGGCAACCATGAAACAAGCTTGTTTTCCCTCTTTCGTCTGAGGCGTCCAAGACTATAAGCAGGGGCTACAGGGGGAAACGTTTGCGCTGTACGTTTGCTGTTTGTAATTAAATGTGTTGAATTCACACTCGTGTGTTTCACAGGATCTGAACGGCGTCAGTTTCTCAGACTTTTTGTCAAAAGTATAAAAGCACTCGAGGAAGGCCAAAGGTGAGATTTTAATATGAACTAATTTCTTATAAAAACCTTACACAACCACATTATCTGAGCTGTCCCTTGTGCACTGTTGCTCTGACTGGTTTTTAACCATCGTCTTATTTGTGTGTTTTTGCTTTAGGAGACACATTTAAAAACTTTGTTCTTGAAATAAGAAATAACTGAGAACTCCATTAAGACTCCTGGGATATGAAGGAACAACGTTTGAGCATCTGATGGTTCTCCAAAGATCTTCTGATGGTTCAGTTTCAGATCTTCTGCTGGTTCTTTGTCAGGTGATCCCACTCACTGTCCAAAACCTTTGAGGCTTCAGTCACTTACAGTGGACTCATGCAACTTCCTGTCAGCCAGGAAATCACATCACGTCATGTTTAGGGATGACTCAGGTCTAGACAAGCCAAGTTTATAGCTGTTAAACAGCAACTGCAATAAACTTAAACTTTATTGATCATGTACGGTTACTCAGCTAAATCATATATCAACTTAAGAGTAACATTTTATGATATTTATGATAAATAAAGTTAAACGTTTTACCAATGTTACAGCAGGAAGGGTGGTGTGTGTGTGTTAGCCAAGTATTAGCAAAACTCTGTTGTTACTTGAGGTTGCCAAAATCCTTCTATTCTCCAGACGAGAAAGAAACGAGATGAATTGTTTCGCTGTAGTAATATCTTTGTTTTTCAGGCAGCGTTTCAGAACCATCTGCAGACCTCACACATGAATACGAGTGCAACCTGAGACCATCGGACTGCCAAAAACACTTTGGGATTGACTCACGTCATCAGACTGACACAACTCACATCTGGACCAGGTCCAATCCGTGATGCTTTATTAAAATTGATGGAATATTTACCTTTATACAAAAGTCTCTGAGTACGAACGATTCATTTTTCAAAACAGCTTTGACAGTTTCACCTTCAGAGCTGGAAGACGGAGCAGAAACGTCGTGAGGATTGAAATC
This sequence comes from Yasuhikotakia modesta, assembly GCA_036877545.1. Taxonomy (NCBI): domain Eukaryota; kingdom Metazoa; phylum Chordata; class Actinopteri; order Cypriniformes; family Botiidae; genus Yasuhikotakia; species Yasuhikotakia modesta. The sequence continues at coordinate 7,295 of JBAJNP010012459.1, read as the reverse complement.
CGAGATGATATTGAATGTAACACACAAGACAATAGATCTGGCAGCGGACCAGAATCGCAGGAAACAATGAGATATTTCAGCTTCGTGGGAATGGGGGGGGGAATTTTTACCTCAGTAGGTCAGACCTAAAAACAGCGTTTGCATTTGTCCACGATTTAAAATAATTTCCATTGTTGGAGCTTGTTGGAATTCCATTGTAGCATCTGTGAAGCACCTGACAGGAGTTTAGCATCCACACACATCCTCTGACAAATCTGGATATATTAACATCCAGCAGGTGCTTGTGTTGTGTGCAGTAACGCTTTTGGCAGGTGATGTAACTGGACTGTCATGGCTGAAAAAAACACATTGAGAGATTTAAGAGTTGTAATGTTTTTTCCTCAACTAAAGATCTCAGTTCTTAGCGATTCCTCTATTAAAGAGCTGAAATGAAGGAGATATGATGGATATAATTCCCTAAGAAACAATCGGTCCATGAGCAGAAACACAGAATGAAGGTTGAAGAAAAAAGTCACATTTTATTCTTTACGTTTATTGGCTAGTTTTGGATTAGCACCGTCTTAACTAGCTGTTTATTCAATGCATGTTTTAGTTTCTTACTGTTTTATTGGACAACTTTTTTTTAGTATTTCATCAGAATATAATAACTAAATTGTTCTGTGACATCATGTTTTCAGCCCCTCCCTCCTGTGCTGTCAGCCTATCAGGAATTAATGACACACTTAATACCTCATGGATAAAGTTAAGTTCCAACTCGCATATTTTCCCATTGAATGTATCAGTTCATGTTATAAAAAATGTGAATTTCATTTCTTGCTGTTGACTTTGATTTTGAACAGTCTTAGCATGTTTATGCTAATCACCTTATTGATAAACAAGACGTAGTACCTTGAACTTAAAAATGAAAATGAGGCGCTAACCGAATGATCACTGCAGTTTTATGTCTTGCTTTAATTCCTTTAATTTTCTGTTGTTAATGTACCAGAAACGGAGCAGCGCGACTGTTTGCTGTGTAAAGATGGCTGCTCTGATTTTATTACCAGCTGGCTGCTTTTTCATCCCACCGCCCCCTTATTCCATGTGGGTTAATTAGCTTAATAAAAGAAAACTTAAGCCCTACGGAGGCAGTTTTAGTGAGGCTGTCTCCAGTCAGTCTGAGGGCCTTCTTCACGGAAGCAGTCCTTGAAAGACACAATGTTAAAGCAGAATTTGGCTGAGAGGGGTTTGACTGGAGGTCTTCAATGAAGGAAGATGTTATCAACGCATCGGGGGTGGAAAACGGAAGGATTTGTACCTGCAGTAGTCGCAGGGCTAATAAAACGGGTCAAACTCCTGTTAGCTAATCTCCATTAGGGCTCCAGACTCTTTGAAGACTTCAAATTGACAAGAAACTGATTTATTGCTGAGTAAAGTGGAGTTTGTGGACTTCTGTGACCCGGCTGTGACTGGCTGTCCAGTCAAACCCTTGGTTGTGTTTTCCAAAAACTCACAAATCATTTCAGCAACCTGAAATTCCATCAGATCAAAATAAGAGTTTCTGACCTGAAATGCGAGTGCAGAGCTAAGTGATAAACTGATGTGTGCAGCACAGCTCGGATAATCACGTCTAAAATATGTAATGAGAAATGCATATTAAAATTCCTCTTAAAATGTTGGACTTTTTTGATGCAGACTTTGGAATCTTGGCAGAACTGAGCTGATGGAGTTCCAGGAGAGACACGTTTCTCAGGAGAAAAAGTAGAGACTTTAAAACATCTGCTAAATGTAAATGTAAGTCTCAATTTGTTCTCCATTTAGTTTTGAGTTTTTAACTGGTCATTTTTTCTGTCGTTACGCAGGTTCTCCATTGATCATCTAACAGAAGAACCGCAGGTATCTGATGATCTGGAAATGTGATTCACCAGAACTGGTGAGTTTGAACTTCTTGACTTCATAGAAGAATGTCGGTTGACTCACCAACACATGAGTTTAAAGAAAGCTAAAGTACAGAAGCTAAAAACCTTATCGCTGTAATTCTACTCTTGCTGTGCAACAGCTGTCAGAGATGTGACAGATTCACGTGGGAATATTCCCCTGACACGCTCCTGACCCTAATTTTCCTTTAACAACTCCATTCTGGTCAACTAACCCACTTCCAAAACTGTTTTTCTTAGTGGAAACCTGGCGTGCTAAAGTTTAACTGTACTTAAAATGTTACACCAGTCCGCATGCCGGCAACGTATCCGGAATGTCGGGATAGGCCCCGGATTTTCTTGCGTTTCATAGCAACCGTTTGCCGCCATCTCCTCCTCCACTTTCCCAACCGTAGTCATCATACGTGTGGTTTAGCTTGGCCTGAGCCTGGAGCTGTGTGGAACTCCAAGCTAAATATTTTCCCCTCCGCAGGTTTTCAGTGGGAGCCTGTGGGAAAGTCTTAAATCTTACAGCAGCAGGAATGTGGCGCCTGTTCGATTTCTCTCCGCAGTTTATTGTCTTAACCTGAACATGCAACGCTGACCCATCTCTCTCTCTGTTCTCCACAGGCTCCGCGTTAGCATTCGAATCCCGTGATCCCTCCTGAACGCCAACGGGCCAAAATCTACAGGGGCAGAAATGGAGAGGCTTGGGGAAATTTGTTATTGCCATCAGCAAAACATTGTCTTGTGTGTACAGGTGGACATCAGGAGACGATCCAAGGTAGATATTGGCTCCCAGGTGCTGTCGAAAGATCGCTGCAACCACAGTGCATCATGGGAAAACAGGGCGATCACATGACCCATCAGGAGATGTGGAAGCTACGGGTTAGCGCAGGACAGGAAGCGCCTTACAAAAATGCTAATATCATTGGCAACACAAAATAGGACCAAGTATTCTCACATGCTAGCTAACATCATTTACATCTCACACACGTTTTGGTTTGTGTTGCAAGACTTTCAAAAACAGAGACTGTAAACCATCGCTGCCGACTACATGAAACAGTAAAATGAGATTTGACACGTAGAGTTTTAATTCTCTTCACCCTCGTTCTGTTGACACCACGAGCCCAGCTCTCTTTTATGTGTCATTATAGGTGTTAATAGTCATAATTACGGTAGTTTAACACAAGTTCAACCCTGCACAAGCGCTGGGAGGCAAAGGCAGGTCTCCGAACTTCACGCCGTTACAGAGACGTGACTTTGCTTGACGCCTCGCTGTGTTTTTTAACATGCATTTCCTCAAGTGTAATTGCTAATTACTTTAATCGGAGAGTCTGATTCGCTTTTTATCCTCAGCGACTCACATTTTTGTACGATGTTCATTCAGGGTAAAAGCAAGGACACAGTGTGCTGAAAGATCGCTGTGTTCTCATGTTTAACCCTCGGGGGAAATTTCATTTAGTGTGATGATCACAGCATTAGCAGCAACGTAACATATAATCAGAAAAAATGTTTATCTAACATTTAATTTGCAACCGTTTCCCTTGTTTTTAAGACTGTTTGTTTATTAAACTGCTGACATCAACGCAAAGGGAGAAACTCAACTGGGTTTTTTAAACAGGTGGTCATTTTTGGAAATGTCAAAGGTCGTCCAATCACAGCACAGTGTCTTTGTTCTTGAAAGGTTTGACCAGGAAGTTTCTTCTCCCCTTTTATCAGCCTTTAGATGTAAATGAGGAAATTCTGTAAAACGCCATTTCAGCTGAAAACTGGGTCTTTATTAAAGGCAGAACGTGAGGCCAGTAACTTTGAACTGAAGCGTGTAATTACACGCCTGCACCTGACTTGAAAGAAAGTGTGTGTTTGTGCGTGGTGTGTGTGTGGTATGCTGTGTGTGTGTTTGTGCGTGGTGTGTGTGTGTGGTATGGTGTGTGTGTGTTTGTGAGTGTGTGTGTGTGGTATGCTGTGTGTGTGTGTGTGTGTGGTATGCTGTGTGTGTGTTTGTGAGTGTGTGTGTGTGGTATGCTGTGTGTGTGGTGAGTGTGTGTGTGTGTGTTTGTGAGTGTGTGTGGTGTGTGTGTGTGTGGTATGCTGTGTGTGTGTGTCTGTGAGTGAGTGTGTGTGTGGTGTGTGTGTGTGGTGTGTGTGTGTGGTGTTTGTGAGTGTGTGTGTGGTGTGTGTGGTATGCCGTATATTCCTCTGCAGCCCACCAAAGTTGCGTCTGAAATAAACGTCAAACTGACAAAATTCCCTGCAACAGATTAACCAAGCAGAAATTTGTGCCCTACACTTTCTGACAACAAAACACCTTTTTTTAGACAGGAGAGTCACGGTTATGCGGTCGCTGCTCTTCTGAACGTAAACTTGGGTTTAAAAACATGAAAGGCCTGAAAACCTAAAATAAGAGACAAACACCTGCAGTAATTTTGCACCAGTTGATTGTGAATCACAATTGTGGCAATACGCTGAACTTTGCTTGACATCAGATTTGTGGAGCGCCGATAATGTAATTAGCTGAAGCGTATTTGCTCGATACGCTATCAGTGTTAAGTGATCAGCGCAAACATGTTGTTGGAGGGTAAACAAAACCAACCCCTGCCGTCCTAATCGCACATTATCTAACACCATGTTGATCTCCTTTTGACATGTGAATAATTTTGTTGACACACACTTTTTTCTGTTTGTTCTTGTCAGGAACACGGAGGGCCGAGTGTGAAAAGGAGCCATTAACGAAACGCGATGAGATTTTCAGAACGGGCAGATAAAGGGATGAATGACTCGAGGTCTTTCAGAAATCTTTCCTCTTTGTGTGAGTTTGAATGGTTGTGCATTGAGAACGCAAACATGAATTCTTAAGCTTATTCTTATGAAGCAATATTTGACACCAACTGTAATATCTGACAGAGCTTTGAAAAACTTTACGGTTCGAAGGTCACGCTTTCATAAGTATGTATGTGTGTGTGTGTGTGTGTGTGTGTGTATGCATATGTACGTTCTGAAGTAACATTAGCAGAACGTTTTATATATATATATATCATAACATTCTTAAACAACCTAAAATTGTTGGCTGTGTGTGTGTGTGTGTGTGTGTGTGTTTGTTTGTTTATATATTTCATACCGAAATCTCTTTTGTTTTCAGGCTCGTGTAGCAGAAATGAAAGAGATATAATTTGTCATTTCTTTTTTTGTTTAACAGGCTGATCTCTGGTCAGAGGTGAAAAACAACCGTGTCTCTCAAGCCCCGTAACACGCCAGTATCTCACCGCTGGTGACCTGCGCACGCAAGATCCTCTCTCTGCCGAATGTTAAGCGCTTCGGTGCGGTTAAACACGCGAGGATGATTAAAGCAACGAGGTTTACCAGAAGCTCAAGACTTGTCTCACATGTCTGAGAAGGAGACTAGTAAAATGTTGGTGGTCTGAGACATCTGAAAGTGTTGCCATGACGACCCTGTGATCTGATGGTTTTCAGAGTGAGGCATTACAATAAAACGCACGACTTGTGGCTGTAATGCTAACGTTTGCCCCTCTGTCGCCATCTCTGTCCGAAACCTAAAATTGCAGGTCACTTTGTTTATATTACCTGTATTGAAGTCAGACTAACATTTGTTGGAAAGTCAGACACAACTGCTCAAATTATAAATCATATCTATTAATTTACTGTTGTGAGTCGAGTTAAAGATGAACTGAACACTGATCTGTCATGAACTTCAATAACTGATTTTTGTGCATTTTTAATAAAAACAAGTTACACATTGCATTTGTCCTCATTTGATCCAACTTGCTCTTGAATGTTTTGTCCTTATATTGACTCTCACATCCTTCAGATCTTGTCACACACAGTTGCAACTAAACGTCTGGGATGTTTTCAGTGTAGCATAATTCACTCATCTTGATTATTTAAAGTATTTGACAGAACATTCAATTATTTACACAGCAAATACAAGAACACAATTCCCACTGAATTCATTCCCGGCCTCCTCACAAATAGCCAGACTCATATTTTGCATCGTAAAACAGTTAACAGCAGTTTTTATGGTTAAATTAACTGTAACTTTAGGCTAATTTCCAATAATTTCTTTTCATCCTGTGGACTGTCACATTTACAGGTATGCTATGAGTTTTCCATGCGGCGCACAAGCGCTAATAAACTTCCAGGACAGTTTATTTGTTTTTATGATCGTGTTGAGCGGATCGTTGAAACTCTGTCTGAGGTTAAACAAAGATTAACCGGCGGCTGCAGAGACACTCAAAGAAAAGTTGTGGAGACGTCTTCCAGAAATATTCAACCATTATGTTTGCCAGACGTTCATGTAGGTGATAAGAGCTTCTGCGTCATTCATTCATCTTTTATCTGTTTCAGAGAAGATCTGACATAAACGGTAAGAGCCACACATGACTGATCCACCGCCTGATATTTAATGACAACGTAAACAACGTTTGTTGCATGAGAGACTTTCTCTGAATGCTCTGAACTACAACAGGGACAAAAACAGCCGTGATGGCCGGTTGTGAGGAAAAAATCGGCCGTCTGAGTGATAAACAAAAATGTATGTTCTGTTAAACGAAAGAAATTCAGACACACCCTCGTTCCAAGACGCTCTGTGATGTCCACAGCCCCCATTAATGCCCAACAGAATAACTATTTCAGCTCCAACGCAATAAACCTCACTGCGTCTTATGTTTTACGACCCATAACTAAACCTCAAACTGTCTCCAAAATTGTTGACTTAGCGAGAGACAAACGCTGTAATTTGGGGCAAAAACAGCGTTTACAGTTGATGACGGCTGTAGCCAGACAAGTGTGTGTCCTTTGCATACTCCATTAAACCGACTTCAGCGCTTGCGCTCGCGACGGTCGGCTTTTGTTGTTGATGTAGGTAAACACGCGGCCCAACGTTTGCTTCTACCCTCGCGGTGACCTCCACAAACACCAGCTAGTTTCTGAGACCCGTTTAAACGGATCTTAAAACAGGCCCAGTGAGACCCAAACTGACTTTCTCAGACACACAGGCAAATTCTAAGCAATGGTGACTTTGTTACAAATGAATCCCAGGATATCTGACATGGAATGTTGTTTTCGTTTCAAAGCATAAGAGAAAACAACTATTAGTCTTTGAAGGCGAGTGAGAAATTGTTTCATATTGTCCTCTGGGAGCTAAAAGTTTGAGACCAAGAGTAAAATATTTTATTTTGCATTCTTAACTAATTGAATACAGTTTTATTTGTAATTATTAGCATAACAATATTCATTAAACTCTCTTTTGCTTTGACTTGTGTTTTGTTTGTGCAAAACTTGATGATACATGTTATGATTTGAGATTCTTCCAAAGAATGTTTTGTGTTCTGCGCACCAGCGCAAGCAGGAAAAACAGTTTTTCTGTTTTGTAAGTTCACAACA
>JBAJNP010012458.1:0-13380 GCA_036877545.1 Yasuhikotakia modesta | reverse complement strand
ACTGTAATAATAAGAGATAAAGAAAGGAAGGAATAAATAAAGAGCAGGAGAACCGGCTGGGGTGTCTGTAGAAAAATAAATACAGCACAGGCCAGCTTCAGACACAAACACTCATTCTGTTGAGTAATGACCCTCACACCTGTCATGCTTCACTACACGTGTGTGTGTGTGTGTGTGTGTGAGGGGGCTGTTTATAGTTTATGGTAACCAGGAGAACTGCAGGCAAGGACAGAGCTATGTACACATGTACACATGTACACATGACCCACACACAACACTCAAGTGCATGAAACATCTCCAAAGATCATCCGGAACGTGACAAAGTCTAACAAACGGTGTGTGTGTGTAAATATATATATATATGGCTTTTGTGTGTTTGCTAGTCTCATACTGACATGCCTCTCTTCACACACGCACGCACGCACATAAACAGACTCACACACACACACGTTGAGTGTTTGTTTCAGACAAAGTTATGTAGGTTATAAGCTAATGTTTAACAGAGGTGTGTGCTGGTGTCTCAGGCGTCACCTGAACCCTCTGTGAAGCATAAAATGACATAAAACTCACAACAATCAGTGCCAAAAATGGGACATGTTGACAGTCTAGTTGGTAAAGAAATGCCAGTAAACGGGTCTTTATCAATCTTCCTGTTAATCTACTTCAGTGCAGAGCCTCAAACTGACTAACAGGTCAGAACCATGAAAAAACAACCTGACCTTTGAACTCCAATCTGAGGACCAATCCGTGGCAACTCTGACACGAACTTCTATTTTTACTTTTCTCAGGAAATCAACAGTGCGTTACGTGTGTACGTGCACGCGAGTGTGTGCCCGCTGAAAATAGTAACTGGGTGGGTACATCTCTCAGATTAGTCCATCACCCTTTTTAAAAACAGCTGCACCATAACGCTGTAAACAAGACCAATGACGTGGCTCCGAGGAATACTTGATTCTGATTGGTCAAATCACTGGCATGACTGTGCAAGGCAACATTTCCAACATAGCTACGCTAGTTTCAAATTGCATCAATTCATTTCACAATCTGTTTATTTTACAATGTATAATTTAACAAAAAATAAACGTAAATATAATGACAGGCTAATTCAATCTTATAAAATACATAGAAATACAGTTGAATCGGTTGGGTAACAGCAGGTCACATCAACACAAGCTGATTATTAATGATGGTCTGTTTTTAAATGCAGCTTGGCTCCGTCTCATCAAATGATCTTCCAGAAGGTTTCTTACGAGTATTTTAAACCCTTCTGTCACAGAGGTATGTGCAGCCTGACGTCACAGCCGGATAGTGTGTGTGTGTGTCGGGTTTACAGCCCACCTGCCGCACTGAGAGTGGGCGCCCAGAACTTTGGTTTTGCTCAGTTCTCTCTCATATTTCCCTCCTACTGCATCTTGAGAATCTCACCACACATCAGATCCTGTCTGTGTTATCAGCCGGTGTCTGGCCTGCAGGATTCACAGGAAACAGCGCTGTGTGTATTTGAGCTGAATGCTGATGTTTTAAACAGGAAGTTAATTAGCCACCAACTCTAATTATTAGTGTGTGAAACTGGAGCTTGTTTCTCCAGTGACCTCATTATTTGTCAATGCTAACCTGTGACTTCTCATTGACTGTTGTGTGGTTTTGGAAAAGCCATTAGCACACAGATCTATAGTCTTATTTCAACAAATATCAAGATTTTTGCCCATATAATAAATTTTTCTCACAAACAGGGTGACTAAATTTAGTGCTAGTAACTGTTAAACTCATGTGATGTCACATAAGAGTCCTGCTCAATATTCTCACGTGGGGAAGTCCCTTGTTCTTGTGTTACTCTAGTTGTGTGTGTTTAAGTCTGTGGTAAAGTCATGCTCAAACGCTGCTGCACATGTAGCTACACAAAGCTAGAAGCTGCAGAAGGCTAGACACTATGTGGTTGTGTTCCACCTCTCTCTGGGTTTAGATGCACACTTCCCTGCATACTACTGACTGCCTACTACACCGTACTGTACCCTACCTCTTATTACATTATTATATTATATTATTCAGTCCATTCCCTCTCACCTCATCTTACAAAAACTTTCCCTTTCCCTGGTAACGGCCTGTTTTCCTGACAACCACCTCAGAACATTCTGTAAACAAACAGATTGTGGAGGGAAACTGGCTCGTGTATTGCTGCACACTGTCAGCTCAAACAAACACTCGGACCAGAGACACATATTATGTAAAAGTGATTCATCCTCTGAAACGTTTCACTCACCGAACACAGTTTGTGTTCCTGGAGAAAGAGGAGAAAAATATTTAGAGAGTCTCGCATGCCTTTCATGAACGAAAGTCTGCAATCTGCAAAAATTCTTCTTCTTGCCCTAAATCTATTAAATCAAGATTTAAAACAGCACTAAAGACCAGCTACTAACTCACTTACATCAGCCTGCGTCTCCCTGCTCACAATTACTGCTGCTTTATCTGCATGATCTTCACTTGATGTTAACCTCATGTCTGCATTAGAAGCACTCGTCTGCATCTCTGCAGTAAACATGCAACACACCACCTCTAAATGACACGCTCACAAAAACAGCGAAACGCTCTTTTATGCTCATATTGGTGCTTGAACTGTGGCTCTGAGGGTTTGAGAAGTTCAGTCAGACGCTGGCTTACTGCGAGTAAACTCTGTAATTCCCCTTATAACAGAAGGTGAACGTCACACAATTTGTGAGAGATCAGACTCTCTCTCTCTCTCATGTGGTTTTCTCGCATCCTTTAAACGGTACCCAAATTACTCTGCAGAGCGGCTGCAAATCCACAGAAACCTGCAGCGCTGCTGAACACGTAACCAAACTAACCTCTGCAGACCCACGTGACGAGTTAGAAGAGCGAAACTCACCTAACCTGTCGACTGTCTGCACTTCACCACACAAATCTATTCTTCATAAATGTGTAAAAAAGGGGTAAAAAAAACTAACTTGCATAACTAACTTCTACTAAACTTCTTTAATGGAGTGAATTAAGACACAAACATGTTTTCCACAGGTTTTGTGGGTTTAAACTGACAGACATTGTAAGACAAACAAAGCTGACGCTGCAATAACACAAATCCAGCTTCTGTGACTGTGAGCTCTCTGTCTCTCTCAGCATCACTGAAGCACACAGTGACTCAGTTCAGCCGGCAGAGGAGCAGGGAAGAATTTCTGCATTATTCACCACAGGCTGGTCTTATGTAATCGGATCATGTGAGCCTCTGCGTGTGTCTGCTGGGACGAGCATCAACACAACTCCATGCAAATAGGAGCTGATTATGCAACCTGTTTACTGAAGCCCTCGCACAAAACACACACGTGACAACGCACTGCTAAACGTAACTACCGTACAGCCGCCGTCCGCTGCCGCCGTCAGACACCTCGCGCCGGGGATGGCGATTTGCAAGGTTCCCATGGCAACTGCTCTAAGAGGGACTGGATGACTTGAACCTTTGCTAAGTCTGCAATAGCACGTTACTATAGAGCTTATGCTAATGCTGCATCAGAAAGCATGAGAACCACAACAAAAACATCCTCTAATCCCATAAAAAACGTCCTCCTACCCAGTGACTCTTCAGTGACCTGAACTATCAGAACATCAGGGTGGTGTTGAACTTCTCCTTCACTCTTCCTGAGGTCCAGCAGACAGTCTGCGTCCTGAGGGAAAGATACAGTTTCCTGATGAGAGAAACACTCAGTTACATAAAAACAAAGCAGTTCAGATAAGAGCCTGAGACATGGTGATCACCTCAGTTCTGTTACGCTGCAGGATTCACCTCGGGAGTCAGGACAGATGCTTCACCTGTATGACGGGTTTCCAGCAGGATGCTGTCCTGGAAGATTCGGTCACTCGTGGTGTTCCTGATGAGGTCAATGATCAGGTCAGGAGGTCACTTCCTGTCCGGATGACACTGCACTCAGCCAGGCTCCTCCCACCTCGATCGCCCCCTGCACCACCAGAGAGAGGAAACAGGAAAACTGTGAATGGCAACAATATGTTAGTGACTTTTCATCATGAGATGTTTATATGATTAACAGCTTGTCAAATATATTTGCTTATATGTGACCTGCAAATACATAAACCTTTCTGTAAATGTAAGATTGTTTCGTAAAACACAAACTAATCATATACCAAAATAAATATGATCAAAATAAACTGTTATTTTGTGTTTAATTGATCACAAACACATTGTGGCAGATCCTCTCATATGGTGTGATTCTCTGCTAGTGACAGTCAAACACACACACACACACACACACAAACAAACACACACAAACAAACACACACACAAACACGAACAAACACACACAGACACACACACACAAACAAACACACACACACAAACACACACAAACATGAACAAACACACACACAAACACACACAAACATGAACAAACACACACACAAACACACACGAACACACACACCACACACACACACACACAAACACACACACAAACACACACACAAACACACACACACAAACACACACACACACAAACACACACACACACTCGCTAGACTTTCCCTCTTCAGCAGGTGTCTGGAGGCCAGTTCTCACACAGGAAGTGTGAGTCTCTGCTCCTGTCTCCTGGCAACAGCGATGGCTCAGACTACAGGGACACGTAACATGTAAACTGAGAGGAACGCGGCCGAGGGATGAAACAGAATCAGCTGTAGAGCTTCTGAGCGACACGTTGGCAGAAACAAAAACACAGGAAAGGAATAAAAATGAGATGTAAAAAACCAAAGGGGTCAAAACTGAGCATTAGTCATTAATCTGACCTGCAGCAGAGAAGTGGGACAGATAACATCACACAGTTACACTGGAGACATGATGAGTGTGTGTGTGTGTGTGTGTGTGTGTTTACTTAACCTTATATTGGGGACAAATCTGCACCCAAAAGAACTGACTGAACAAAATCTCATTAAGGATGTTCTCATTTTAAAAACTCTATAAAAATATAGTATTTTAAATGATAGAAATGCAGAACAGTTTTCTGTTTTTCTGATTTTTTTAATTTCTTACCTAAATAAAAATTGAATTTATTAATTTATCCACCCTCTTGTTATTGCATCTGTGACTTTAACATGAGTGTGTGTGAATGTTGTTATGTTTGGGTTAAACTGTTCCAACTAAGTTCAGCAGGAGAACTGAAATCATGTTTATTATATAATCACCACATGTTGCCAAACAACCATCACTAACCATGAGAAGACAAAAAAATAAAATCAACTTTTATCTAGATTACATAATGGAGATTGTGTACAGCTAACACACACTGTAGCTCATGGTACCATCAGCCAAATACAACAAACATCTCTCTCCTCTCTCCTCTGAGTCTGTCAAATACTGACAAATGCGCTTGCATGTACACACACACCTTCTTAGGCCAAAAAAGTAGGCCAATTTGTGATCAAATGGAGAGACAAAAAAAGAGGTCGACACACTGACGTACGTCCAGTAAAGAAGTAAAGAAAGTTTCTCCGAGGAAAAATCTGCATGCGTGAACATGATTGTGTTTGGTTTTCTCATCTGCATGGGCAGAGATGAGTCAAACAGACAGACAGAGAACTACAACAGGACGAGGCAGGTATGAAACCATATATTTCTGTCTACAACAACTGTATTCCCGCAGCGCAGCGTACGCAACGCAGAAGGGGGCGAATATAAGCTTGACACCTTTAAAGGGACCTTGGGCTCTGGTGGGGGGTAGCTAATGGAAATAGTTAAAGCAGGCTAGTGTTTGGCGTTACTAGCACTTGTTAACACCCTTGAAAAAACAAAACCTCATGTATGTAAATGTTTATGTGTTTGTTTGTGTCTGTTCATCTTTCCTGTGTGCAGAAATCTGACCAGCCTGCAAATGTCTCTGGAAGGGGATCTGAGCAGATCAACAGTTCTGTCGTCTGTTATCAACGGATTCAAGCCTACGTGACGCTTCATATCAAAGTAGGTCATCTCAACAAAAATGGGAGACATAAACTACTTAAAAAGCTGAGAAAGGCCACACATCCGTGTTCAGCTTACGTAACTCTCTCAAGCCTCGGCCTGGCAGTAAACATTACGCTTAAGTGTTTCCAGTACAAAGTGGGGTGTGGAAAAGGGATTAGTGATTTATTTTTTATGTTCCAGTTTTTAAACGGGCATGTGTGGCGTGTTCGGTCTTGTCATGACACTCAATGTGGGAACCTGAGAAATAAAAAACATGCACAAAAAATCTCTCAACAACTACAAAACGAACAAATAATCCTGATGTAAACACACAGCTGTGTGGATCAACGGCTGCTGATGGTTTAAACAATTACTGTGATCAGAACAGATGCAAAACTAAAGAAAAGAAGATGAAAATGTTGAGCGTGTTGGGTGGAAGTGTTCAGGTTCAGCAGATGTGAGGGGGGTTCAAATTTAGCATCAAGCGATGACGCACAACATGTTTGTGTGAGTAATACTGCGAGCAGAGAGGAATCTCCCTTCTGCAGTGACAATGTTTCAGCTGGAAAATAACTGTTGCACCGATAAGGTGTGAAGGTGAAATGTCCCTCTCTAGCCACCGTAAACGCTCACTTTCATCACATGCTCCACAAACACCTTCTTCAGAATTTCCCCTGAAACTACTAGCATCTTCATCTTCATCTTGGCTCCTCAGTTTGATTTTTATTCAGTACAAATCACAAGTTTGAGTGACAAAAGTCTGTTAGGTGAAAACAAACAAGTTCCCACATTTACTCGTGTCGCGTCTTCGTTCCTTCAACAGCGACGTCGGCCATCTTGAATCGAGGCTCATTTAATGTAACTAGACAACATACAGTTTCATACAACCATCAGTTCATCATCATAAACCAAAACACAACAGCACATGTAGGTTTGCAAACGGTGGCATTAGCTGGTTTATCATTACGACCCGTTTCATGATAAGAAACTGATATATAAGAGGAAGCCTGGTGACCTCATTAATGTGTTTCTCAGGAAATAAGGGGGAAACTGAAGTGTGGTTTACTCAGAGTGTTTAGGACTTAAACCTCACGCGCCGCACCACCTCAGCATGTGTCTGGACCCCTGCCAGCGCTTCTTCATAAACCCCCATCACACTTTTATAGGCAATTACTGCAGAAGGTCACACATCAGTAAAGAGGTTGAATTCCAGGAAAAAAGTGGGAAAAAAAGAAGGGCAGGTCTTATGTAACCTCGGGTTGAGCGCTGGCGGGACTCCAGGAATCGTGCTGCACGCAGGAGAGGAAACTGGGACACCGGCGCACGAGGACGGACGCCGCTGCAGCGCCCCCTGATGGACAGATGCGGAAGTGTGGAGGAGAGGCAGTAATAGTGCTGCTACTGAAGCATGCAGGACACATGAGGACAACAGACCTGAGAGAGAGAGAGAGAGAGAGAGAGAGTTGGTATATAACTGATTGTCAGCACAGGCCACAGAAGGACACATGCATAACCAACACACACTCACACACAAACACACACGCACAGACACGCGCACACACACGCACTCACACAAACACACTCACACAGACACACATGAACACAGACACACACACACTCACACACACACACGTTTCCATTCTCTCCTGTAGTGAATACATCACCATTACATAACCTTCCCCACTCAGAACACAGCATCAACCTACAGCCATAATACCCCCATCCCTCTTACATCACACACACATGCACACACTCATCACACACACATACACACACCTAAACAAGGCCAGTGGTGACAACACGTGAGCACACAAACATACTATCAGGTGAGGTCGGCATGTAAACCCAACGGTCGGACACAGAGTCAGTGTTGAGTCCACAGAGTCAGTGTTAAGAAACCAAACACGCTTCAAACTGATATTCACGTGACACATTATCAGCGTAACAAAACTCTGCTGGCCATCTATGAAACATGTCAGGCTGTTTCTTCAACTTTATACACTGCAGACACTCCTGTTAGCGTCTAATAATTACTATAATATACTATCATCTTTGCATTTGTTTCTCCTTTCTGGATAACTATGAATGTAACTATTAATATTTTTTAATCATAAGTAAAACATAATAACTTAAATATTAATAATAATAAATTAATGATACCTAGTAAAAAAATAACATTTTTAAATATAACAGACATATCAAAATAAAAAACTACATGACCTGTTAAATAAAAACAGATGCGGTTACGTCTCAGTGACATGAATTAATGTTCATTTATTTAGTAAACGCTGGTTACAGCTTCAGAAACGCAACAAACACCTGCAGGAAAATCTGTCTGTGAGTCACGAGCGGTTGTGTCTGTGTCTGCGTATATAAAACACTGTATAGATGAATTAAACAGCTGTGTAAGAAGATCTGACAGACACTGGGTGATCTGTGGAAAGTGGTGAGACGCGTGGGTCCGTTTTGAGAATTTTACGGGTCACATGGCTAAAAATAACACACACAAACTTAATGAAACTTTAAAAGCCTCTTGAACGCTGAAGTCACACACATGAGACGTGAGCTCCACACACACATCATCAGACTGAGCGGAGGCAGAGACACGTTTACCACAACCTGCCATCTCACCCCTGACAGACTGACACCCCACCGCTGTGACCCCCGTCCACACCCCTCATCCGCCCTCTGACTGTCATGTGAAACAGTAAAAGAGGAAATAAATGTTTCATCACCTTTAAATGATGAGCTGTTGTTTATCCCTAATATTTCCACAGTCACACATTCAATGAAAGCAGGTTCTGTTTCTGTTAAACACAACAGCTTCTCTGCTGCCCTGCTGAATCTGTTCTGTTACTGTAATCTGATGATTGGATCAACAGTCAACAAAACAACACTGCAGAACAAGATGCATTACAAAACAACATCTGTGGGCTTCAGAAAACATTAATTATTCATTTTTATTTCAAAATCATTTATTTACTGTAATGTACTAACAATGGGATTTTGAAAGTCTAAGACTAGAAATGTAGAGTTTTAAATGAATTGTATTTTTGCACATTTTGTTGCATTCAGTGGCATTGTTTAAAAACACAGGGCGGTATTAACACTTTCAGCTCATTTACCAGCACACATCATTAACACAGAGGGTGAGAACCAACACACAAACCTGATGTGTTACTCTGAACGCTACACTTGTGAGACTGTCTCAAATTGCTGTCTAGGCAACATCCAAAGTGTCTGAGGCGTTTAATCATCAACCTCAGGAAAAAACTGAGTGTGGTGATGTTTCCCGCACACACAGGTTTACTAGAGAAGTGTCTGACCCAAACTACACTGAAGTCATACTGAAGCGCTAGCTCAGTGATTTTAGATCTGAAGAGCGGCCTGTCACAACAAACAGAGATGTGATGGATGACAAAAGGAAGCTTTAGTGAAGCAACATTTCCAGAGAAGAATGAAGCATGTTGAGGGTCTAACGCAGTAAACTGAAAACCTAAACCAGTTGGTGAAACCAGTTTGATGTGATGGTGCCCTGCTCCATATCTGTTTGGTTTATCATTGCTAACGTAACTGTTAAACTAAATTTAACAGCTCAGAAAGTGTGACAAACAAACACTAAAGGCTCATTAACATCAACAGTCTCAGCTTCATTAACACCGCCAGGTTACGCCGTGCGTGTTCACAGACAGGCCGATGTCTCAACAGAAACTAATCCAAGAAAACCTTCATTGAACCTACAGCCACCGACATCTACAAACACACAGACACATACACATACACACACACACACATACATACATACACACACACACACACACAGCTGTGTTACTCAGGTTGTGAAATGGTTGTGGGAAGACTAGAGAGGAAGAGTGTTCCTGGAAAGCTCTGACTGTAACGTCAGACTCCAGCAATTCTTCAGAAACCCGTGAGTGTGATGAAACGTCAGACACACTCAACCACAGACACCAGTGGGTTGGAGGTATTGACTGTACTGGTACTTGTGTGAATGTGGGTAAAGATAAAATGTGGAGGAGTTTTATTTTTTACGCATCAAAAATCATGCAGTAATTATGATTGTGGCAGCGATTTTATGCTAATCTGTTTTTTTCATGAAATGAAACCTCAGCAGAAACCAAAGACGCAACTGATGAAGCAAAACTGGCAAAACTACAAATTAAAATTGCAAACTACAGCTTTAAAAATCTGAGTTTATCTTCACCATTTTTCTTTTCAGCTTTTTTTACACAATATTATAAAAGTTTCATTAACAGGCTTTATTTCCCTAAAACTTTTTACTTTTGATATCATTTTTGTGAAATAATGTATTTTTGTGAGACCCCACAATCAAATCTCACGGTCAAATGCTGAATGTTATCATTTCGCTTCAACTCAAAGCAGAATTGTGTTTGGTTTCTGACAGAGGAAGATTGCTTCATTATTAAACACTTTCTAAATGACTGCTGCTATAAAAGGGAGTGTGAGGGTGGATGTTTATGCAGCTGGCTTCTGTTTTACGATGGCATGTTTCAACAACATGGAAAGATCATGCTGGCGCAGGGCACGCGGTCTCCGCCGTTTCCCGTCTCTGCCTCCTGCCGGGACTTTCCTCCTTATTTTCAGAAGAAAAAGGTTTGGATGAGGTAAGTGTTCTCACACAACGCTCACATTAAACTGCACGCCTGCTGCTGTCACAATTTTCCCAGTTTAGTGACTCTCTCTGTTCAAACAAAAGCTCAGGAGATCACGAGAGATTTCCCATGATGCTTATCTACTTCTGAATAAATGAGAAACAGAATTCTGCATTTGTTGTGTTTGTGGTCATTTAAAGTAGTTTACTGCTGTCACAATACCCGTCTAGTTCAGCCTGGGGGACGGTGAGAAGATGAGGAGATATCTTCATATCTTTACTGGTTTAACCTGAGAATGGTTCAGTCTGTACCCGGGTACGAGGGTCTCCCCCTGAAGAAATTCTTCAAAGTCGCCATGTGCCAGAATTCAGATTTCTCAAGCAAACACAAAGCTTTTCTCATTTCAGAGACACTCACAGAAAAACTTTCAATAGAGATGTAATGATTAACTTGTCATTTGTTCACAAAGCCTGTTAAGAAACTTCACGGGCAACAGGAGGTCAGAGCTGCAGTAAATGTTATGCTGCATCTACAGATCATGCGTTTAATGCGTCACACTGAGTTGTGTTGAAGTCTATAGCGTCACCTAGTGGTTGGTTAAAGAATTTATTCTAGAAACTAATGTGGGTGATAAACTAACTAACATGATATAATACGAGTATTTCATATTTAATAGAGGTGATCTGAATTGGGTTCATGTATTATGTACAATATACAAAAATATACAAAAATCATTATGACAGACAGACTTGAAAAGAGAGACACAAGTGAACTGAGGTTTGCAGGCAGGTCTGTGGGAACCAGCTGGTCAAGGTTGTCCAACCAAAGGAGAAACTAACCAGAGCAACAACTAAACTCCTAAAGACCTGTAGGAGCAGAAATGAACCCAGCAGGAGTTTGAGCTGCTGTATTCAGTAATATAACCACAGTACTGTGTTTACATGAGATGTTCCTCTGCATAAACCCTTCAGTGTGATGAACCAGCGACTCTCTGATCACTAAATGTGTTAGTAAAGGACAAACATGTTCACCTTCTAACCTTCTAGCAACGTTACATAAACGTTGAGCGTTTGTTGGAGGTGTACAGAAGTTACAGTGTAACTTCATTGATGCATCTGTATCTCCAGTGATGTGTCAGTAAAGGTTCACCTGAACTTCACCTGCCGGGCATCCAGCACAGGCGCTCGGCTCGGCAGCTCCATCCCTCCGCTGGTTTTCCTCCTATAATCCCATCATATGCCCAAATCTCCCAGTTGTAAATCGCTGCTTGTTATTTGGGTTTTGTCCGGTTTCATACCTCCTCCACGTGAGCCCTGAAGCCCCGCCCCTTTACACACGCGCGTCCTTAGTGGGGTAGATGGGTAATGTAGTTCTGACCAGACAGACTGACAGACAGCAAGTGCTGCCATCTACTGGCGTGATGGAAAACTGCATAATACACTGCATTAAAAACTGTTTATATGCTGCATTAAAAACTGTTTATATGCTGCATAAAAACTGTTTATATGCTGCATAAAGCAATATTTGAAAACAGCTCAACTTTGAATAAAAAATAAATGTATATGATTATATTAAATCTACTGGTCAGATCAAGCTTAAAATATAACGTATATTACTGACAACAATCCAGCTAGTTAATAGAATTAAAGGATATAGACGTGACAGGTTTAATTCAGTTTTTATTTAACCACAAAACAAACCATAATAACACATTAGGACAACACAGACTTGCTGACAACTTTAAAACAGTCTGACTGGCACTTTTTTCTTCATCCACCCGTCTGTCTTCTCTCATGTAAAGATGTTTGTTGCATGATTTATGTACAGCAGGCAGTAATGCACTTAAAACACGTTTTCAACTATATAAACTCTGTTAAAACACAAAAAGGCAAATCAAAACCCAATAAAGTATGTTAATAGAACAATATAAAAAGATAACAAGGCATAATGTCTGTTTAACCAAGATATTTTCAGTCTATGTTTGCATTACCACTCAAGTTTTGCATGGTGCTTTAAAGTAAAGTCATCAGATTTAAAAACAACACAGAGCCGTTAACATAAACTCACAAACTGCCTGATGGATCAAAAACTGGAGCATCAGACATTGTACAGCCTCATAAAATGAGGAGGAACAAATATCTGTTTCCGGCACAGACATCAACACTATGGTCCCACACAGAAACTTATCTGAACCAATACAGCCTGAATATTTGAAGTAAATGATAAACACAAGAGGTGATTGTGTGAACAGCCATCGTCATGTTCTGCGGCGGATCCAGAGACGTCTAAGTCAAAGTTTCCCCTTTTGTGACCTTAAGTGACAAAAAACACATGAAAAGCTCAAACAATACAAGACTGGAGGTTTCAAACTCAACTCAAACAAACATTTATTTAGCAAATGCTTTTCTCTAAGTAACTCTTACAAATGATTGTGCATGTAACATTTTACCATAGGAGCAAATGAAAAGCACAAGCCCACGTTTAAATAATAACACACACTATTAATGTTGTTAATTATATTAATAGTAATTAAATAAACATACCCTGGCTTCAATGTATTCAATTCTCCTCTCCAGAGCTGTCAGCTTCTCATTCAACGTGGCTAGACGAGACCTGCAGGACATATCTGCAGAAAAACAGGCTTCGGTTCACAAACTGCAGCCACTTATTCAACCAAAAGTACTAGATAATAAAACAGAAATAAATGTTACAGTGAAACGTTATAAGAGCTCGGTGTGTTTATATACTGCACATAATGTTATAAGTGTGTTTATATACTGCATATAATGTCATAAG
>JBAJNP010012457.1:0-13383 GCA_036877545.1 Yasuhikotakia modesta | reverse complement strand
AGTTACATCATCTGGTAGGTCACTAACAGATGCACCTAAAAACATGATGATGACTCCATGTTCTCCCGAACTTTGCATATAATCCTCTAGCTCCTGTGGAAGGGCCTTTGCTGGTTTGCACTGGAAGCCACCAATACAGCTAATGTTTGGCATGGTTGGACGTGGAAATTCAAAAACAAAATCAACCCTCATCAGCCATATGACAGCTCCCCGGAGAAGTTCACGAAAGCTTAGAGGTGGATGCAAATATTTGTCACAAAGTGCTTGGTACAGTGGCTCAGTTAAAAGTCTTTTGGAAGGGGCATTAACAAATAGAAGAAAACATTTTTTACTCTTTGAAATAAGGACATTTTTTCAGTGTTTCCTGATCCGATAATTGGGATGTATGATAATGGCGAAGGAGCAATGTCCAAATGTCCTTCACCAGTAGCAGCCCATCTAACATTATAGACCATGGGCAGCTGGAGTTTATAAGCCAGAATAATGGCAGTGGCCCACTCTGGGTCAGTCAACATCAAAGACTTTACTTTTACTGGCCATGCTTTTATAGTAACTGTTTTTATTATGAGCTTTAAATGTGCACTTTATTGTTTATTGTGTCTTTACAGGGACGATTGTAAATGACTCACTCTCCTGATCTTTTCTTAGAATTGAATCAGTGAATTAATAGTTTAGTTTACTGCATGCACTGAATCATCGAAGGCATTTTGTTTAACTTGTAAAATGAAACTTCAAAACACAGAGAACATAAAGCTACTGAAAAAAGTGGATATGACCCTACCATCTAGTCACTGAAACCAAGTCTAAAAATGGCTTCTTTCCCATTTTTGCTTATAACTTTCACCAAAAATCTGACACTGGTCTCATACCAGCAAAGAGATTCACATTCACGTTACATTTTTACTCTGGCAACATTTTGCTGTACATTCTGGCAACAATGTAAATGCGTAGAAGTGTAAGACGCTAGAGCCCTGTAGCAACATTGTTGTGTAACATTCAGAAACCTGATGTTCTTGAAACATTTTTCAAGAACATGTTTGACTAAATTTTTTAATTCCCAATATCATATTAACTCATTCCTGTAGTTTGGAGCTTCTGTAAGTTTTATGCTATCTGATGTTAAACATGGCTGAAAAACGAGATCAGCCCTTAATTGAAATGGCTATGTCATATGTTATATGTTAAATCAAATATTTATTATTTTCTTCAAGCACTTTATTAATTTGTGTAAATATGGTAAATAAGTTCTACAAGTTAAATTCACTTGTCTGTTGGAGGTCTCATATTTACATATTAAAATAGAGCACATAAGAGTTTCCTTAATATTCCAGAGTTTTCATTTCAAAAAATTTATTCTTGGCAAAAGATAGTTTTTTTCTGTTTAATTAAGCCGTAAAATCATTTTTAAAGTGAGCAAGATCCTAAGATGTTTGTATATTTCAACCTCATTTCACACACATAAAAACAACTTCTGTTCTTCCTTTCTCTTGTATCAGCAGTATCTCCCTCACCTGTAAATGTAGCTTTGTAAACTAGGTTTATTGGTTTTAGGGTGAAAATTGATGGATGGACAGCTGAACTATTGTCTACTCCATATGCAAACATACATATTACTCTGTTTTTCTTTTTCTGCTGCAGCGCCTGACACACAGAGATCTAACCATCCAAAACACAGAAAGAGTGAATATCAAAACAACTGCAAACAATGTAACTGCAACATCTACTGAGTAATATGAGTACCAAGGCAGTTTGTAAGATTCTGTACGCAGGTTAGCAGCACCTTTGTGTCTCATAATAAACTCAATCCAGAAGAGGGCAGTGTCTAAAGGTGTTACTGGCTTGTCTATGTGAAGATGAGAAAGTCTCTGCATACTCAGTTTGTAGGATGGCTCATGGATGACTTCCTGTATGGCTGTGTGGAGAATATTCTTATTTAAAGTTGCCACAGAGACAATCTTTGCACCCCCTCTTTCTTGTAGTCGAAGAAGGTTGTCATATTGATCAAAGAAAAGTGGAATTCCAACCACTGGAATACCATGGTACAAAGCTTCGTAAACCCCATTGGTTCCTCCATGTGCTGCAAAAACTTTAGTCTTTGGATGTCCTAGAAGATCGTTCTGTGGCATCCATTCAAGCAGTAATGTGTTGTTGCCCAGAGCAGATGGTCTCTTTCCAGTATATCTCCAAAGCACCTTTTGAGGAAGTTGAGCAAAAGCTGCAGCTATTTCCTCAGTTACATCATCAGGTAGGTCACTAACAAATGTCCCTAAAGACATGATGATGACTCCATGTTCTCCTGAACTTTGCATAAAATCCTCTAGCTCCTGTGGAAGAGCCTTTGCTGGTTTGCACTGGAAGCCACCAATATAGATAATGTTTGGCATGGTTGGACGTGGAAATTCAAAAATAAAATCAACCCTCATCAGCCATATGTCAGCTCCCTGGAGAAGTTCACGAAAGCTTACAGGTGGATACAAATATTTGTCACAAAGTGCTTGGTACAGTGGCACAGTTAAAAGTCTTTTTGGAAGGTCCATTAACAAATAGAAGAAAACATTTTTTACTCTTTGAAATAAGGTCATTTTTTCAGTGTTTCCTGATCCGATTATTGGGATGTAGGACAATGGTGAAGGGGCAATGTCCAAGTGTCCTTCACCAGAGGCAGTCCATCTGACATTATAGACCATGGGCAGCTGGAGTTTATGAGCTAGAATAATGCCCGTGGCCCACACTGGGTCAGTCAAAATCAAATCATACTTTTTTCCCTGCAATATCTTCATAATATCTTTACTTTCAAATATTTTTGTTATAAGCTGACATATGTTTTTATTGACTTTATGAATGGCGCTCAACATTTCAAACTGCCAATTTAAAAAACTCAACCATGAACTCTTTCCTCTTACATGATTAATCATTTTGTAGAGTGTTTCATGTATAAATTCCTCATCCATTAGTGTGGTAATAGGTATGGTTATAGAGTTGTAATAAGTCGAGTTCTCCTTGACAAACCAACTGTTGCTGGTGCGTATTACATCAACTGTGTGTCCCTTACTATGCAAAGCTTTGATGATGACATGCATATTTAGCCAATGGCTTCCCTCCATAGGAGCCACCAGGATTTTACCACCATTACATGGAGAACAATAAAAAATTGTTATCCAGGATGACAGGAAAATCATCTTGTCAGAATACCGTAGCATCTTCTCTGTAAATGAAAAAAGTTTAAAAATAATTTTTTAATCAGAGGAAGTTTAGAGGTAACACGGACAATTATAGCAGTGTTACATATAAAACTGGAATAGCAGAGTACTTAAGGCAGAATTATTTTGACATTCCAATTCAAGTTATTATAGAAAACGTCTGTATTCTGTAAAACAGGTTGCATCACCTCTAGTTCAGATTTATTGTATGTGCTTTATTAAATATGGAGTTGTTTGCTTCAAGTGCCTTCAAAAGAGTTACCAAAGATGAATGCATTGTTAATATCCATTGCATATGCAAACTGATATCTAACACTTTTTAAGTGTTAGATATCTAGGTATTTATTTAACTTCTTATTGACATTTGGATAAAATTACAACAAAAAAAACTACATAAGCTACATCATCTTATCTTAGTCTATTGCTCTCAGTTTATACTGCTGGTTGTAATTCTTTTCCTGTTTGTTGATGTGATATTTGTTAAAGACAATTCTTCACTAATTTTGTCTCTGTAAGTAGGCAATATGAATTATTCTTCTGTATTTCTTCATAGCTACTTAGTAATGTATTGTTAGAATGTTTTAAGTCAATGAAGTTGAAATCTGTTAAAGCATCAATCTGTAACTTTTTCAGTTAAGAATAAAAAAAGAGAACGTACATAACAGGTTAGTGTTTGAAATGCTCTTCTTATCTTAACCCAATTTGCAATGGTAAGTTTACGGTATATTTTGTGTAATGTTGAAAAAAGTAAAATTTCAAATATAAAATATTTTTTTCATGTCAGATGTGGTACCCCTTGGAGATGGTATCAGGTAAAGACCAGCCACAACCTCCAGGTGTGTTCTGTCTCCAAAATGATGGGACGAGTTGGTTTCTTGAAAAGACTGGAAGACAACAGCTGGACAAAAACAATGAATACCACAATTCTTGACAAGTACCTGAAAAATATAATGTATTGCTTCACATTAACATCACGTGAGGCAGATCACTTTCTTAGTACCAGCAGACAAGTGCAGACTCTTTGCTTGTGCTTAAATCCCTTTGCTCCCTACAGACCACTACAGGCTTTAGAGCTCTGATTGGCTGGATGTTAACTGAAATAACATTTAACCAATGTCAAGTCAATAAACTTAACAGGAGAACACTCACTTGATAGTCATAAAGAAAATTCCAGATATAATTTAAGTGATATAAAAGCTTTGCTGTGGGAAAAGTTTAATGTGATGTTAGTAAGTTCACACCTAAGAACAAAAATGCTAATTAACAACAAAGCTGTCACAAAAAACTTTCCCAACATATATTTATTAATGGCTTAATGTATTTAGTTTGGGAAAATTATTCCCATTCCATCTTAGAGGTAGGGTAGGCAATTTTTGGGGTTGGGGGGTGGGCTAGCAACAGCAAGCTATCTTTGAAACATCAGATCCCACCGAAAGTGGGACACTGATGATAGAAGATTGTCTGCACATTCAGGGTAAGCAGAGGTATGCAAATAAATTTAGTATATCAAGTTGTTTACAAAATTAAATTGATCATTGGGTGTTTTTTGGAAAAATATTGGTTAATGGCTAAATAACCTGTTTGTAGTTGAGCGATTAAGTCAATGTCAATGTCTCAATGTCTTTGTGCCTTTCAAACTATTCTACTCTGAATTTCCAGTGTGTGAGTTGTTCTGATTAAATCATCCAGCACAATTTTAGGCAAGGCAAGGCAATTTTATTTATATAGCACATTTTATACACAATGGTAATTCAAAGTGCTTTACATAAAAGGATTAATAAAATCATAAGATCAGTAAAATAATCATAAGAGAAAAAAGTAATAATCACAGCAGTAAAACATTTAAAATGATTTAAAAAAATGTAAAATAATTAAAACAAGAATAAAAATTATTAGGCATAGGATACAGTGCAATCAGTTCAGACGTAGCACAGTGCTCATTCAGTAAATGCACAACTGAACAGAGGGGTTTTTAATCTGGATTTGAATGTGGCTAATGTTTTAGCACATCTGATCTCTTCTGGAAGCCTATTCCAACCGTGGGCCGCATAAAAGCTAAAGGCGGATTCCCCTTGTTTTGTGTGAACCCTTGGTATTTCTAATTGACTCAATCCTAGTGATCAGAGTGGTCTGTAAGGTTTGTATTCAGTGAGCATATCTGCAATGTATTTAGGTCCTAGGCCATTGAGTGATTTATAAACAAGTAAAAGTACTTTAAAATCAATCCTAAATGTAACTGGACGCCAGTCTAAGGACCTGAGGACTGGTGTGATATGCTCTGATTTTCTGGTTCTAGTCAGAATCCTGGCAGCAGCAGCATTCTGCATGAGCTGCAGCTGTCTAATGGTCTTGCAGATAACTACAGTGAGAATACAACAATGTAAATAGCTATTATCTAACGATAAACGTTAATTATACCCGCCTTCATAAAATACTGTTATAAACTAGATTCGTTACTGCACAATAGTGTCAGTGAAAGCAAAAATTTCATGGTCTTACCAAAGATCGTGTTTGGGAAACACTAATAAGAATGGGTGGAACTATTCTCGTTATTTGAACCAATGGGCGCTTCATGACACAAGCTACTTCCGCATTCCATTCTTCCAATGAGTGGAATTCTAGGGGAGTTTCGTAACTCTCTTTACCAACGTCTCCGGTTAAATCAATTCCTTAGAGTGGGCACGTTTAATATAAGCAGATGCTAAGCAAACAAAATAAGCAGATGCTGAGCGTCTTTGACCTACAGACAATCAATGGAATCATTAATCAGTGGAAACTTTTCCTAATCGCCACATGCCTTGTTGCAATATATACCTAAAGAAATATAATATTTTTCCCCCACTGATCACTGATATGCTATTACTCTTTGCTTCATGCCTAAATTACCCTGTTAAGGTTCCAGATGCACAGCTACTTTTAAATAGTGGTCAAAAGTGAACAGTTTCTGCAGTATATTTACGTGGCAAAAACTGCCAAACCTTGCCCTCCTGGCCTACATAGATATATACACTAGATGTTGCATCCGCCCTGTGAGCATGCGTCAGTACCGCCGCCATATTGATACAGTGTTCCCAGGTCCAAAGTCCTACCGTCTCTGTACAATTGTCAAGGTTTCTTATGTAATAAGGTGGTTGAGTGTTCATAATATATAAATATATAATATGTATTAATATACATTTAATATATTTATATAAATGATATATTTATAAATAAAGATAAATTTTACTGCCATAGACTTATGCTAAATCATTTCTGGAATGCAGCATTAGTTCTAAAACGGCTATGGAAAACGTTTTTGGGGACTTTATAGGCTTGTATGGCAGAGGGCCTATGATGACAGATTCTTAAGTGTTTTGATGACGTCTAATGCTTCGTTCCAGAAAGCTGGGATGTCAGATTTATCCCACTTAAGGTGTACTAGATGTGACATCAAAGCGTTTTAGAAGTTGTTGAACATAAACAACAAACATGGCCGACCACCATAAGTTATCATTTGTTTTGTTTTTAAAGACACATTTAGACACATTTAGTGTTTTTCGCTTTGTCTGGTTGATTTATTAAAAGAAAAACATTATGTAAACCTATATTTATTTTAATCTAATAGCCTATTATACTATTGTATATGTTGTCAAGTGCGTGAAACTGTGGTGGTGTGTGAATCCAGGTTAATGCACTTTCTTAGTTTGTACATTAAAATAAACTTGTGAGGATTTTTTTAAATTTATTTTCTTTTAATCAACCCGTCAAGTACCTTAAATGCTCAGAGCGGTACCCTGGACCAAGATAGCGGCTCTATTGACTCATCCGTTCCAACAAAGATCAATAGCCTACGCGACATCTAATGTATAGAGACCCGACACACTTTCGTGCATCATGTGCTTGTCTCCCTCTGGAGGTCTCCACTCTCACTGCCCACATGGTTGGTCGTGTTAAGGCATGTTCCATCTCTGAGAAGAATGAGTGTCATTATGCCATGCTTTAACTTTGTGCCTCAAAACGGATTTATGTTTGGATGTTACTGACCATTAACTGTTCGTAAAGATGAGTATGAAGAACTAGAAAAGTCTCTAGACGGTAAGTAAAAATTGGCTAGCATTAGATAATGACAGTATTGCTATGTTACTTTTGGTCTGGTAGTGACTTTTGGTCTGGTAGTGGCTTCAGATTCTGCTAATAACGCTACAATATAGTGTCACTATATGTAATGAATTATAATTGAAAGAAATTCAACAGTTACACATTAAGGAGATTTAATTAATATGACAAGTTTTATAATAAATGAATACATCATTTAGTTTTGATTATTAGTTATGTTATTTAATTCCTTAATGCTGCAACACATACACATGCAACACACGTTCACTATGCTGTTTTCAAATATAAACAAAAATCGAAATTCAGATCAAAAACTGAATGATCAAAACATTATTGTGTTATTGTAGCTGGCTGAAAGATTTCTTTGCCTATGATGGAACTAGTAGTACATTTAGCCACATGAGTGTTATTTCTTAAGCAAGGCTGCAGTTGTGTAGTTTTAGAAGTATTCTGTTTTTTTTTTTTACTGTGGTAAATATTGGCGTTTTTGTTTAGTTGGAGTATGGTGTGATACGTTTTATTATTTTTTAATACAGGATACGTTTTTACTTCGCTGTATCAACCAACAACGTATTCTATAGCTGGCTTTTTACACAGTAGTATTGATAGCGACACCCACTGAGTAAACTAGGAAAGCCTTACGTTCACACCATCGCGCGTAGTTGGACGCGTGAACATTTTGAGTTCATTCGCGTGTGAAATTTACTTCACAACAGACGCGTCTTTCGCGCGAATGTCCGACGAACAGACAGAATGTCCGACGAACAACAGACGCGCGAATGTCCGCCGAAGTATAGATTTGTATAATGCGAAACACGAAAAACGCTTGTTTTGCGTAATTCGCGCCGCAAAGTGTCTATTCGCATCTCTGCATTGACTTAACATGTAAATCGCGCTTAACCCTTCATTCGCGTCTGTGTGAACCCACCATAACACATAGCCAACAGATGGCGGTATAGACCAACTAATAAAAATACTCACATCTCAACGCCGTCCTTGTGTCCTTATATTGCTTTTGCGGTTGTTGTGTCGTTGAGAGAGAGAACTGTGCATTGCATGAGAAAACTGTGCATTGCTATACACTATAGATGTACTCATACACTTACTGTTAAAATGACTGCAAACTCATTTACTTAAAAACCTTAACTAACAGGCTGTAAACAGATTTCTAATTTATATGTATGCTGTTTTTCTAAACAGAGGACAGCAGGATATCCTAGATGTAACATCAGATCAGAGTCAGATCTTCTCAGCATATACATAATGTAATATAATGTAAAAGACACTGAAGAGTGCAGCTGGGCTTCAAAAGAATACTGTGGTTTATAAGTGAAGAGCCTTTTGAGGGAATACAGGATCATCTCAGATTTCATCTTCCTTCCACACTTCTCCTCAAAACATGTGTGTGTTAAATGCTTAAACATGGTTCATGAAAGGTGAAACATTGTCACAGCCAGTGATTGGCGTACATTCAACATGCTGATTTAAAATCTTTTGTTTGGGACCAGTGAAGCAGAGTGTGTATCACAGTCATGTGAATTTAGCAATTAGGCATTGTTTAATTATGCTGCTTCAAATAGAGGTTTCTCATAATATTTAGGGTTAGACCTAACTCTAGACATTTAATAACCAGGTGGTCATAAGAAGGGCATAGTGATGCTCATATTTTGCTTGGAATTCGCCTCTGGTTTGCCTCGCTCTTGTGGTAATTGGATGGCTCACATCACCGGTGGGCAATGGTGCAGATGAAATCTGTAACCAGTACGTGTTGCTAGTTGTTAGGCATCGATTGGTTTCAGATACATTTCATGCATGAGTTCAACACACTGACGCTAGTCTTTTCATTTCGTTTCCACTCTTCTCACCAGCAGATGTCCTCAGCATGCAGCATTTTTAAGCGCTTGCAAACTCATTTTGTGACGCAACGGGTGC
Organism: Yasuhikotakia modesta; assembly: GCA_036877545.1. Classification (NCBI taxonomy): domain Eukaryota; kingdom Metazoa; phylum Chordata; class Actinopteri; order Cypriniformes; family Botiidae; genus Yasuhikotakia; species Yasuhikotakia modesta. Next base: position 4,156 of record JBAJNP010012457.1, on the reverse strand, counting down.
AGTCAAAGTTTTGGTAAAACATCGTTTTTATAATTTTTAGTAACAGCTGTATTTCAGACGTATATAAAAAAACGTGAATGTAGAAGTGTATGTCTGTGTCAAGCAGCCTGCCACTGTACAAGGCAGCATGTGTGAAACACAGAGTGTGTGTGTTTGCATGTGTGTTTGAGAACAGGGTGTAATGAGTATTCCATCTGAGCAAGACAGAAAGAGAAGCAGTAATTATTTCAACACGGGGGTCCCCGTCCTTTCACACCTACACACACTTTATACAGCCGCCTGCATTTTGCCTTCAGACCCTTCTCTATTATTCTCTGGAAAGGTAAAAAGTGGCAAGGATGGCAGGAGGCCTATTTAAAAACAAACCTGCTCTGTAATTAGCAGGAGGAGAACAACAGTGTTCCATCACTGACTGACTTCCCCTTTTCCCCCGTTTTTACAGGTGAAAAGTCTTCTTCAAACACAAAAATTCTATGCTTTATAACATAGAACTTATATTGGAATTTGATAGGTGTCATTCAGTATATGTTAATGTTATATTATTTATGTTTATGCTTTTATTATTACAGTGCCCTCCATAAGTGTTTGTGCAATTTAGAGATGGGTATGTTAGGGTTTTAACTGTATTACTACTTTTATTGATATGGGTAATGGGCTGATGTCTACTTTGTTTATGCCACGCGATCTACCAACACTCTCTTTGTTATCGACACATTGGGCACCCCTGAGCAAGGCAGTTGAAAACTTTGCATTTCTCTGTCTGCACATGATGAGCGTTTGAAAGATGTTTTGACAGATTGTTTGTGTTTTGCTATTACAAGCAAAAATCTTGTTGCATATGTTAGTGAAATGTAGCCATACTTTAGACCATTTGGTTCTCTCTGCCATCATCACTCTATTAATGTTCCTGCCCACACACACACTCTTTGTACTCTGGGACAGATATGCATGTGAATAATGAAAAAGCAGGTGAAAGTCTTTAATATTATTGCAAATTGGAAATGGTTGGACAGTTTAAATGCACATAATAACATTTGTTTAGCATTAATAATAAGACATTATCGATACTGCTGTCTTTTATAATTTAGCACTGGGGCTAGTTTAATACCATGTTTCGGTACCCATCATTAAGGGCAATTAAGAAAAATGATGCATTTGTTGTGAACAAAATCTTTTATGATTATGGAGTTAAATGATATAAAGGATATCAAAGGAGTATTAGTAGAAAGTACAGAACATTTGATTTATTATACATACACTGTTTTACCAAGAGTTTTATCCCTCTACCTAATGTGAGCCTAAGTATCACACATACAGAATGCTTCCCTTCATGTCCACTGTTACAGCCAAACCTTATAAAAGTGAATTTTGCAAAATAGGTCCCTTTTAAAATTGATGATGGCACAATGATAGACTGACATGTAACAATATGGTAGCTGATGAAAATAATGGCAGTCTCTGGTAAATAGTCGTAGAAACAACATCAAAGATGTTTAGACGTCCTGTTGAAAAGACTAGCATCATCAGCATATGTTCTAAATGCTGGTCCCCAGCATCGCATTCTGGCATGCTAGTATCCCTACCAGGTTTTTTAACCAGTTTAACCAATAAGTTTCCCTTGTTCAGTCAGCTTCATGAGAAGCAGTTAACATTCATTCACACCATTTGAGCAGCATTTGTTAACAACAGCAGCATTTGTTAACAACATGGCTCTGCTGGTACACCAGCATGACCAGCACCATCCCAACATGAAAGCATGAAACTTAGTCTGTTCAGCAGGGCTGTGTGCACATGTCTTTAGGAACCTTGTTTTTCTGTCTTGTGAAACGTTATTTTCTAATCCCACATGCTATGTATGAAAGATAGCATGTCAGTTGAGACACAGGGCTGACAGTCTAATGGCATGACAGCCTACAAGAATTTATTGCTTAACTCTCTCCAGGCAGGCGTTGCAGATTTGCAACAGCTAAATTCTAATTGGCTAATTACTCCTCATCCATATTTTATGAGCCTTTTTTACTCAGAAGTACCACTGCAGGACTTAGTTGTACATAAGCAACAAGTAGTTTCCTCACCAGCTCAACAGATGGCAGTGTTGTTCTCACTTCCAACACATCTGCTACCGAGGTTTCACTAATGCAGATTTTCTAGGCATCAATTTCATGTAAGTATCACTACCAACCTCCGTTAATTTGACACCAATACTGCATAAAATGAATCATGAACATACCTAGATACAGTACATGCCAGTTAGTAGATTTTATCTACTCTGGGTTTTTCCCCACATGCAGCTCTATTTCAATGTTGCAGATTTGCAACATATGGCCGGACAGGTACCAATGGATGCCACATACTTTATATATATATTTTCAGCAACATTTTGTACTAGGGTTATTTTCTTATCACCAGTGTTACTTGAGTTGTCATTGAGGGTATATCCCTCTTCTTATCTTATACTACTTGATTGACCTATCAGTGGTCAATGGCTGGCTCCTCTATTGCCGTCATCTCACCCAGAAGCAGGAGTAGAAGTATATGCCGCTTCTTGTCTTTCGTGCTCAACTTGCAGATGCCCTCATCAAGGTTGGCAAACAGGCTGTCTCTAGAACCCCATCAAGCTTCCCCACCTTCACCCCCAACCCTAACGGGATCGTTGCACCATCAGTTGACACCAGACTAGACCGACCAGACTAGATTTGATCACTTTCCCATCCATGCTGATAAATGTGGACGATGCAGACTGTGCAAGACTAGTTACACACAAATGGCCTGCCTGTAGTGCAAAGTACTTTTGTGCTTTACAAAAGACAAAAATTGTTTCTTGGACTACCACACGAAAAAGTGACATTAAGACATGGTCTTCTCAATGTGGATCTGGGACATCGGTGTGGTATTGTGTACCAAACAATCTGACAGACTGAGAATTTTAGGTTTATCTCCATATTTTTTTATGTCAAGGGATCAAAAGTTATTTCTAATTTTGTTTTTACAAATAAAGTTAGTGTAAATATCATATTCAGTCTTCAGTGTTAGTTTACCCAACTGGGCAAATGTTGCAAATCTGCAACATCCTGGAACTCATTGCATGTGAAGGTCTCTCTAAAAACGAAGTCAGAATTGTATATTACTACCCCATACAATCATTTTTTTAAAAAAATCAGATTTTTCCTGTTAATTAAACTTAATTTGAGCCCGAGAGGGTTAATTGGAGGATATTTCTGTCAGTATTAGTCATGGTAAATGCCTCCCAGGGTTCTATTACAAATGCAAACTTGTAACAGCCCCGTCTAGAGCCCGACCGATATATAATTTTGTCGATTTAATTGGCCGATATGAGCCTGTCGCAGATATATAAGTATCAGCGAATCTGTCGCCGATCTGCGCCGTTATAAACAATTTTTTTACAAAACATATAATGCAGATACAATGCTTGAAATGGTGTTATTACTTAGTTTGGCCAATGGAACCAATGGAATTACTCCATTGGTTGCTACTGGCAGCCAGACAAACTTTTAACGCAGTAAAGAAGAGGCATCTGGTTCAGGCAACGGCATTCAGCATCCTCATGACGCAGTCAAGCGAAGTCTTAACGGTAAGTTTCTAACTAGTTTATTTCTGCATAGTTAATAAACAATGACCCCATAGGTTTCCCATACATTGACAATATTCACATTGACCACCACAAATATCCACAAAATAGCCGTCTGTCATCAACTCACGCATCTAAGACATACACACCCAACAACATTCAGACCCTTTTAACTGCATTTGTCCATCAAACCTACATGCTGACAATCCCAGCGTCTTTTTTGATAAACCTTAGCTGTCGTTCAGCTTTAATATTTCGCCAGTATTGTACCATGGGCTCAAGGTCCGACTTTCCCACAGTGTCGCCTCTCACCGAGTCTATTCTGTGCAGCGAGCGGGAGAGAAGCAGCGCATTTATTTGTCAATAAATGAATATACAACAGTGTTTCTAAGCACTCGTCGCTTACTGAGACTGTTTGGACTTAGAAATATGAACATAGTTTGACTCAATCGGTCATAGTTTGACCGATCTTGATATATCGGCCGATTTTCTTTGTGCATATTGTAGTACAGTACCAGTTAAAAGGAAACTGTCCCGTTTGTCCCGTACTAGTTAAGCGTCAAAGCT